>PVJX010002950.1:0-117677 GCA_004027295.1 Dolichotis patagonum
AAAAAAAAAAAAAAAAAAAAAAAAAAAAAAAAACCAAGATAATGTGAAGAGGAAGTCCCTCCCTGAAGCAGGTGACCAGCTGTCCTACTCTGCAGGAAGCAGCCCCACCTCGGACCACACGGACACCTGGTGGCTGTCAGAGCTTCAGGGGGATCCGCACTCCTGAGTCACAGCACTGGGAAAAGTGACCTCCACCTTCAACATAGATGGAGGCAAATTCAGGGAGCCCTGGCTACCTTCACGGCGGGCAACTCACCCCACTCTCATCTCCGACCCACACAGGTGTGATGCTCAGAATGGACAAGCAATGCAGGGGACAGGCAGGCAGCCCCGGAGCCCAGTACGGTAAAGGGTGCGCGCTGGATGCTGGCTGACCCCTGCACAGCCCTCGGGTCCCCCTCTGTTGCCTCATGCACAGCAGGCCAAGTGTTTGGTCTTGGCCCTGTATGCAGAGTCCTGGCAGCTTTCTGCAAGGTCCTCATGCCCAACATGTGACCAGGCTTATGGTGAGACACAGAGGCCCGGGCTGTCGTCTGTGGGAGCCAAGGGACTGGGTCAAATGGAAGCCTGCTGAAAAGCGGAAGACGCCAAAATGTCAATGGGGAGCCCTTTAACTCTGCAGAAGCTACGCCAGCAGTACAGTGCCTCCAAGAGACCAGTTCTAAGCACTCCCTAGGACTCCCCTGCCAGGTGGGGCAGGTGGCCACAGAGACACCACCTGGAAGGGTTCTCATGGACTGCTCCGGGCTGTCTGCAGCGTGGGCTGGAGGGATAGGCAAGGCGCACCTAACTGGAGTTCTGGGCACAGGTTTGATCTGTGACAGGAGAGGAGGGGGAGAAACTGCTATACTTTCAGAAAATTACCAAGGAAAAATTCTTTTTATTTTTTTATTGAGACAGTTCAGGCTGGCCTTGAGCTCAATTTGTAGCCCAGGCTGGTCTCGAACTTACAAGGATCCTTGTGCCTCAGCCTCCCAAGTGCTGGGATTAGAGGCATGCGCCATCACACGTGGCTTAAAAGTTCTTTTTAACAGCTACCAAAAAAAAAAGTTCTTTTTAAATCTAAAGAAAATCTTGCTGCATTTTTTACGACTTGTGCATTAATTTATCTGCTTTTCAGGAACTTTTTCAGCTGATTTTCAGGGTGTCCAAATTTTAATTCTGTAACTCGAAATATTTAGACTACACTGATAAACAAGTAGCCCGCCCTTGGACAGACTCCCTAGAAAGAAATCTCTACCAGTCTATCAGGAACACATCTGCTAGTGCGTGCCCTTCCTCCTGGGCGAGCAGATGACACCTGTCAGGCCAGGCTCACCCTGACCCACACCTAAGCCGGGCCAGGTACCTGCACATCGGGCAGCCTGGGCAGATTCCCGCCTCCCAACCTCACGGCCATCTCTTGCACTCCTGCCCAACACAAAGGCGGAAGGAAACGGTTACTCACAGAAAGTTAGTTTTACTACTGTGCATCTTGTAAGAGCATGGTGTCTAATCAACGATTATGTGGGACACGACAGATATTCATGGGGGAAATGGATCCACCAAACTTTCTTCTTTTGCAATAAGGGCATTATTGGGGTAATCAGTGAAATGCACATAAGGCCTGTTATTGAGATAACGCATGTACAAAAATAGTAAACTGCTGCCAGGCATGACAGTGCACACCCAAAATCCTAGCCCTGGGGAGGCTGAGGTGCAGGCAGTGAGTTTGAGGAAAGCCAGGACAGCATCTTCTCAACATAGATGCTACATAAAAAGAGATAACAATGAAGATAAATTATTTTAACAACTAAATTGTGATTATATAAGAAAATGACCTTTTTTAGAAAATAGCTACCAAGATAGTTAAGAGTCAAGGGACTCAAGTCCCTTGTTCAGTAAAAACACAGTAACAGTTGTAGGGAGAATAAAGAAAACATGATAAAATATTCACATTTGGGAGTATGGGAGACAATATCATAATTTGTTGCATTTTCCCTGTAACTTCTAAGCCTGACATTAAAACAAATGCACAACTCAATTCCTATTAAAAGATCTTGACTTTTTCTCCAAAAGCAGAGACACAAGAAGGCCACTCTCCATGCTCAAGGTGGTTTAATTAATGCTGGTCACACTCCTGAAGGCAGCCACTGACACAGCCAAGGAGATTTTCCCAAAACAAAGAAACAAACAAACAAACGCCTCTGATCTGCACTCAGTGCCTTCATCGGAGGAAGGAGCCAGCTCGGGGTCCCTCCAGATCTCCCCAAGCCCTCCAGTCCACAGGTAAGAGCCTGGATACCCGCAGCACCTGTGACTAGGGACAGCAGAGGGCGGGGACAGGACCCACTGGGTGTGCAGGAGAGCAGGGTCTCAACACTGGCCAGGAGTACGCAGGACCCGCCCACGACCCCTCGAGCTCGCAGCCCCCTAGGGGGCCCAATGGCTGTCGGTGGCAGACATGAGGCAGGGTTTATGGGCAAAGCTGGGCTGAGCAGCTAGGCAGTCTTTTTATCAGGCTTCTACAGAAGGCCACTGTGGCTCCAGCAGAAACTGCCCGGGATGGAGAGAGCACAGGCCCCAGGAGCGCAGCCCGCCTGGCCAGGAGGTCATTCCGGTGCTGGTGGCTGCTGAGGCAGGTGGGGAGGAAGCAGGCTTCAGAGGGAGAATGGACAGCGGATGGGGAGAGATCCAGAGCGCACAGGCTCCTGCAGATTCACTGAGCATCGGGCTGAACCGGACTCTCACGCCAGGCCAGGGAGTAGCCCTGGGCAGTGTCCATTTGCCGTCATGTCGCTTCACCGCTGGCAGCCGCCTGCCTCCTCCCTCACGTGGTGGGACTGTATCTTAACCAAATGTGAATCTCAGAATGTTTAGCGTGCTCACAGCAGGCCCTTATTTCACTTGTCTCACTGCTGGGTGGCTCTGAAGCACCAATGGTACACACATGACTGTCCTATCAGGCAGCATGGAACAGTCTCACCGGGTGGTCAAGCCACCAACACGACAGTCACGTGTGAACCACCACTGCACACACGGCTGGCTGAAACGTCATGATTCCGGGCACAACAGTAACTGCAAATTGTCTGCCTATGTGGACAGCAGCAGCTGTAGGATGCCCAGCCCCTCTGGACTCCACAGGGGTGTCACTTGAAGTCTTCAGGGCAGCATCATGGGTGCAAAACACAGGCTAGTGGCAGTGGCACTCCATCCCCAAGGCCCCACCTTGTTCCCACCAATGATCGACCAAGCTCACAGGACAGACTGCATGCCAGTCACAGCTGCCCCATCAGCCCACACAGCCCAGTGACTCAGGCTGCACGGCAGGGTGAGGCAGGCAGCCCTTCCCCAGTATCCTGGTGAGGTGAGGACACCGTGGCTCCGGCCACATCCAAAGGACACACTGTTCACCACACAAGGCAGTACCCCATTGCACCACAGCTCCTTGTGCCCAAACCCATTTTGTTTCCAAATGGCTAAATTTGTTTCCAGTTAGGACTACTTTCAGGGTTAGGGAAAACGGAAAGATAGAGGCCACAGCTGCATCCTTGGCAACACAGAACATAAACCTTTATTATTAAGCTTGTCGGCATGGCCCTGCCCAGGGCTGACCCCGGCCATCTGAGGCTCCAGCCAGAGGTCTGTTCCCGCCCCTTTCCATGGGTATCAAGTTGACAGTGGCAACGAGAGGCAGCCAATGTTCACTCACACTGCCACCCGGCCACTCCCTGCTCTCACTTTCTCGCCTTCTCACCTTCCCTGGCCTTTCTGCCAGGCTCCCCTCTTGCCCGGCTTCTGTGCCCCAACAGCCTGCCTGGCAGGCTCTCTCTGGGTGCTGCGCCTTCACCTCTGCCTCTTCCACCGAGGCTCCGCAGGGAGCAGACCAAGGTCTCCACTCCCCCGGGGCAAGGGTCAAGCTGGACACGTCTTGAAGCGGATTTGAAACACACAGAAGTTCACTCGAAACAGGAATCTATGTCCTTCAACTTCACAAGACTTGAGTCATGACTTCCCTCGGCGTCAGCAGTCAACTATCCCCCACATTTTAACTCGAGAGCACCCTCAGCTCCAAGCCTGGGAGACGCTGGCTCCTCTGTGGGGAGGGAGGACGGGTCCCACACGGCTGGGCTCACAGGCACCCACATTCCCGAGGACACAGGTGGAGGGACAATCAAGAGTCAGGATGCCATGCTCCCTCCAGGGCAGCGGCTCCTGGCACACCTGCCCGCCAGGCCTCACTGACTCCTCTGGACCTCGCTCCCAGACACCCTGAACTCCTTCCCACCCGCCATAAGGGACAGTCAACTGTTCAACAAGGCAGACACACAGGCTTGTCTATGACCATCATATGCACAAGAGGAAATAAAAATCTTTATTAGCCAAGGGTATGAGGACTTCCTAAAGCTATGACCTGACATTCTCATTGGGACCCTCAATAGCACCTACCCCTAGATGTCTTTTCCTTCAGAGAACATGTTTATTGTTTTGAGATTTAAACAGCGAAAGTGGTACTGTATTTGGACATTTTAAAGCCAGCCTTGTCTTCTCACATAATTTACTTAATTGTATAAGTATAAAGGACTTATATAGTAGAGACAATTATGAAGAAAAGCCAAGGTTAATTAATAAGCTAAGCCAAACGGAATCAATGAAACCATTACTGCAGAATCATCCAGAACTTGTACCTGGCACCCCCATTTCTCCCGATCTCCCACCCACCAAGCACAGCACAGTACTGGTGGCCCCTCAGTCCCGGGTCACACATGTCAGTTAGCCCTCTTGCTGCCTGCAAGTTCTGAGTCTCCCCATCCTTCAAGACCTGGGCGCTGCTGAAGAGCACTGATCAGAGCGCTGGTGACCACCCCTCTGTTTGCATCTAACATTTCCTCTCCTTTAGGTTGCAATTCTGAAGTGCCATGTCCTTGGTGTGTCTCACAGGCATCGGACAGCAAGGGTGACAGAAGCCTTGCTCGCTTACTTCAAGTGGTACCTACTGAGCTTTTCCACTGCAAAGTCACTATTTTATTCTATCCTTGGTGATTTATAAATATGTTAAGGAAGATATCTGAGGTATTTTGTTGTTGCTGTTGTTTTGCCTTTTTTTTTTTTTTTTTTTTTTGAGACAGGGCCTATGTAGTTCAGGCTGGCCTTGAACTCACTATGTAGTCCAGGTTGGCCTGAAGCTCGTAGCGATTCTTCTACCTCAGATGCCCAAGTGCTGGGATGACAGGTGTGTGCCACCACGTCTGCCTGAGGGAGATATCCTGGAATCATGTAAATATCACAGATTGAAGTAGAAATAAAAAGCAAATGAAGTGTGAGGTCCTGAGTTGTCCTGAAACAAAAAAAGGATGTTAATAGAAAACTGAAGTTTCAATGAGGCCTATAACACATTTAGTAACATTATGCCAGTGTCAAGGTTCTGGTTTTATAGATATTTCAATACCTAAATGTCAGCATTAGGGGAGGTTGGTGAAAACAATAGGGAAATGTACTAAAATATTTTTGCAGCTTTTCTGAAAAGACTAAGCTTAGTAGGTAACTGAAAGTTTACCAAGTTGCAGCCTCTGATTCTGTGGGTTTGGGCGGACCTGAAAGCACATTTCTCACAAACTCCCAAGTGGTGCTGTGCAATGCTGCGGGCCTCAGGTTGCCCGGCAGCAAGCCTGGCAGATGTGGCTAACTCTATCGTGCACAGCTTCCAAGTGTGCCCAGCTGCTGGACTGCGTCAGCACTGCTCCAGCACAGCAACACTGAGCTGTAGCACCTGAAGCCACCTGCTGAAGCGCCAGCCTGGTACGCCACTCTCACTGCTGGCTGCACTGCCTGACTGGCAGCCTCAGGCTGCAGGGCAGAACCGTCCACTAAACCCTAAGCGACAGGTAGCCTTGGGGTAGTGACGGCGGGGGGGGGGCAGCACCAATGCCACTGCAGGTAAACAGGCCTTATGATTTCTGTCCACGGTGAGTAATCAGCTGCACAGGTGACCTCTGCTTCTCCCACTGAAATGAGTTTCATAGACTAAACCCACAAGAAAAAAAAACGTGGATGCAGGCAAGAGGCTTCACTAATATCTGACTGGATCTGAGAGGTTCCAACCCAGGAAAGTAAATGGCACTAGGAGCACACAGGACTGGGGCTCTAGCCTTACAGATAAGCGGCAAGCCAGTACCGTAAGCGGAAGGAGGCTGGGCCTGCTGGGTGCACAAGGGCTGACTCCCTGGCGCCCCTACAGAGACAAGGTGGAGCTGCTCCCAGGCCAAGAAGGAAGGCTTTGCTACAGAAGCTGAAAGGCCCAGAGAAAATCTGGGCGTTCCAGGTCCCATGGTAACAAGCTGCCAGTCACCAGAGAGCAAAACCTCTCCGCACAAACCCAGGGCGCTCTGCCAGGTTCCTCCTCTCACCTAGGCAGTGATAATCACCAACACTAGAGGACATGTCACACGCAACGGGCCAGTATCTACCCGGCAAAAAGGGTAGTAACACTGCAGTAAACACAAAATCGGAACAAAGAAAACTAAAAACAATCCTTACTAGTCTCCTCTGAGGCACAGACAAAAGGCACTCATCAAAGGTAAGCCACTAAGAGAAACCAACAGGGCAAATACACTCTTAGAAAGTAAAGGTTTGCTTGTAGGAACTAAAAAACTAAAACAGGATGGGAAGATAAACAGAGGCCCTCTTTCAGAAACAAATAAAAATGGCACAGGATGAACAAACACAAGAGATTTGAGGGGGTCAAGCCACATGCTAACAGGAACTCCTAGAAGTCAGAGGAGCAGAACGGGCAAGCAATAAACTATCAAATAATCCAAGAGAATTTCCCAGAGCTGAAGGACAAGTCTGCAGAGCCACAGAGCACTTGGACTGGGACTCCACATACCGGGGCACCCTGTAAAAAGCCAAAAGGCCCTGAACACCCCTCAAAGAGGGACAAGGTAATCCCAAAGGACTGAGGGCACTTGGCAAAGATTCTCGTTGAAATGATAAAAGCCAAGATGAAAGCATGCGTGGCCTCCTGAAGACAGCAGGAACGGAACAGGGAAACTTCCCAGCTGGGACCCGAGTAGCAGCAGACCCAAGGAAAGAGGACAGAGGGCTTCGGAGGAAGGCTGCAGCGCCAGGCAGCATCCCCAAGCCGAGCACTGTAAGGGATCCAGAAGAGCGGAGAACGCAAACCACCCAAAGACAAAAGCTGTGCGGGAAGGGGCCGCCCCGCGAGGATACTTGCACCATTCTAACGCACACAGCCGCGAGCCCAGGGTGGGCAGGAGAGAAGCGGATGTGTGGGAGCCACGATTTTGCACCGGAGGGTCGGGCACCTCGACCCCGAGCAGGCACGGGGACAGCGGACTCCGAGTGGCCGGCGCGGTAAGGACCGGGCCCGTGGGGCCCGCCAGCCTGTCTGGCACCTCTGTCGCAGACGCTATCTGGACGCTATCGCAGACGCCCGGGGCGCCATCTCCGCAAAGTGCGACCACCCGAGCGCCAAGGCTCGGCCGCCAAGGGACCGGACACGCAGCCATCCCGAATCTGCGCCCACGGCCGACCGCGACAGCTAGCCCCTCACACCCCGCCCGGCCGGCCGGCCGGCTGCCGGAACGCGCATGGCGGACACAAGCCGAGCCCTCCCGGCGGACGCGGCGCCACCGACAGCGGAGGCGACAGCGGGGCCAGGGCACGGGGCCGGGGCGCGGTGCCCGCGGCGTAGGGACACGGAGGCCCGTCCCCCGCCCCGCCCCAGCGCGGGCCGGCGACCGTTGGCGGCGGCTGGCGCGGCGGGGCGGGGCGGGGGCGGACGGAGATCTCGCTCTCGCTCTCGCTCTCGCCCCGCGGGAAGGGGGAGTGGAGGCGCGACCGGCTGCGGGAGCTGCAATTACCGTGTGGGCTGCGGAATTCTCGTGGTGTTTGTCGGGGAGATGCGATAATGGCGTCCGTCCTCGCGAGAGAAGCCGCCGCTCTGCGCAGGCGCAGCGAGCACCTCCCCACGGCCCGAGCCCCGCCCTCCGCGCAGGCTCCCTGGACGCGGGGCGCTGGGCTGGAGGCGGGGCCCGCGCCTGGCACCTCCTGCGCGCGCTTTCCTTGGCGAACTCCGGCGAGCATGCGCAGGCTCCCTTCCCCCCCCACGCCCCGGGTTGGCTCCCCGGGGCTCTCGCAAGCCTTTCGTACGCCCGCGCTTCTTGCTAGCGCGAAAAAAGTCGCTGTCGGAGGCCGTCGGAGAAACATGCTTCCTCTTTGAGATGGAGTGGCTTCGGTATTAGCTCCCGCGAGAACTACATATCCCAGGGTGCCTTGCGCAAGCCGTGCGGTGCATTCTAGGGTTCGTAGTCCCCGCGCCGCGCTTGCCGGGATTTGTAGTCTCTGGGTTCAGGCTGCTGCATCCCGTTCTCTCCCCGAGGGCTGCTGGGACTTGTAGTGAGGCTGGCTCGGGTTTTCTATGCGCCTACGAGTGTGCTGTTATGGCCGAGTCCGGCGCTGTGGTTCCGGGTGGTGCGGCAGCTTTTTCCCGAGTGATTGCGTGGGCGTGTCACGCGCGGACAGTGTCGCTGTGACACTGATTGTATGTGACATACTTGTGTACTACAGAATACCAACGCACGATGGTGTAAATGAGCACGTTACTCTCCACGTAGCGTCCATGCGCTTGCATGGGCAAAAATTCCGCGAGTGCACAGTGCTACCCGGTCCCTGTGCCAGAGTGGCCTCGCTGTCACACTGCCCTTGATGCCTCCTCCTTCTGCGGGTTCCCAATGAGCAAGAACCGTCTGCTCTGCAGACTCGCGTCTGCGGAGCTCTCTTTCCCACCCACCTGCTTTTAGCGGGCAGTAAAGTCACCCTCTGGTGACCTCGGGCCTCCGGTGACGACATCAGGGCCCATGGAGGCTGGTCCTGGGCTACTTTGCAGCAAAAGCGCCATAAAGACCTTCTGACGCCCACTCTGGAGCAGTGACGTTGAAATGAGGCTTGTCTTTGTCCCAGATGAGGACAAAGTCCAGCGGGATTGGACCCTGGTTCAGCCAGGTCTGGTCGGAAAAAAGGAAAGCGGGTTTAGACTTAGTGGGGCCCTAAAATTTTGTTGTCTTACTGTTCACGTTGAATATAAGCTGGACATTACCATGGGGGCGCAGGACTGTCACTGTGACCTCCTTCCATCCTACACCTCCCCAGCCCCTGGGTGTGGCCCATCCACACCTCTGCTCTGTGTCCTTCCTCATGACCCAGCCCCTGGAGAGGCTGGGCTAGGCTGACCTGGCCTGTCACCTCCGTGCCCCACTCCTCTGTGAGAGGCAGCCACAGCAGACCTCCGGAGTCGCCTGCTGACTGTCTTTGTTTCTTTCTTTATTTTGGTACTGGGGCTCGAACTCACAACCTTGTTCTTGCCAGGCAGGCGCTTATGCCACTGAACTAAATCCCCAGCTCCTTGCCTGCTGGCTTTAAACCACACAGATCAAAACTGCCCTCAGAAATCTGTTTGGAAACCAGGGGTGGTGGCTCACACCTGTAATCCCAACACTGAGAAGGCTGAAGCAGGACAACCACTACAAATTCAAGGCCAGCCTGGGCTCCATAGTGAGTTCAAGGTCAGTCTGCACTGCACAACAAGACCCTGTGTCAAGAAGAAAAAAGAAATCTATTTAGATAATGTCCTGGATCCCAGTCGAGCTGTTGGCCCCTGGTGATTTCTCTCCCCCTGTCAGAGCTACCTGATCTCCTATGCAGGCCCAGGACCTGTAAAGTTTTCTTTTCTTGGTACCAAGAATCGAACTCACAACCTAGTGCTTTTGAGGCAGGCACTCATGCCACTAAGCTAAATCCCCAGCCCCAGGACCTGTAAATTAAATGTTTCATTTTGTGTCTCCAAATCATTTTGAGGAGTGGTCTCCAATATGAAGATCCTAAATTACAACAGAATCCAAAACACCTTGGTCTAAAGCCCACTGGCATCAAGGAAAAGGCTTCAGAAATTGGTCAAGGAAATCCTGTCAGGGAGCTGGGGCCGAATGCTACCTGGGGCCGGCTGTGGTGGCAAATGTGGTCAGCCCAGGACGTGGGAGGCAGCAGCAGCAGGATTTCTGTGAGTTCAAAGCCAACCTGAGCTCCATAGCAAGACCATAGCTCAAAAAGAAAGCCACCCAAAGAGACACTTTCTGTCCCCATCCCCATGGCCAGCACAACCAAAGCTAATTTTGTGTGTGCATGGCAGTGGGATTTGAACCTTGGCCTTTCGTAGTGAACTGCACTTCCTGGCCTTTTTGGTTTATTTTGTGACAAGGTCTTGCTAAAATACTATGTTGCGCAGGCTGGAGTGTAATTTGAAATCCTAACCACAAACTCAGCCTTCCAAGTAGCCGGGATTACACTACCATGCCCAGCTAGAGATAACTCTGTTTGTTTGTTTTGTTCTGTTTTTGTTTTTGTTTGTCTTTTTGAGGTAGGGTCTTGCTCTGCAGTTGAGACTGGCCTTGATCTCACTTCATGGCCTGTTTCAAACTCTCCGCAATCCTCCTGCCTCAGCCACCACCCCCCAGCCCCCAGTGCTGAGATTACAGCTGTGTACCTCCACTCCTGGCTTGTTTTTTTTTAGATTTTATTTTAAAGGGGGTAAAATTAAACACAACAAAATAGAACAGAGCAAGACATAAGAAAGTATAAATTTCAAAGCTAGACAACCAGAGATCTTCACTATCTGTCATATTGTCTCTTGTTTTCTTCCAAATGGTTGTCCTTATCTTTGCATATGGGGAGCTCATACTAAATAACATAGCCAATCTTTTCACCAGATGTGTAGTTCACTGGCTCTCACTTGCTAAGTGGGGGGGGGGGAGACACGGACACATGAGAGGTTTGACTCAGCCGGCGCGCTGGCAGGCTCACAGCCGCCCCCCAGAGAGGGGAGGAGCTCCTTGTTCTTCCGGCACCCCGCATCAACTGCACGGTGCAGGTCCCAAGGTGCCAGGGTCTCTCTCCTTCGGGCTGCTGAAAGGCTCCGGCTTGTTTTTGTTTCTTGAGACACGGTTTCATGCTGCAGTGCAGGCTGGCCTTGAACTCACTATGCAGCCTCCTGCCTCAGCCTCTCCAGTGCTGGGATTGCAGGTGTGTGCCACCATACTCGGCTTTAGGGATGCATTCTTAACTGACAGAATTCTGAACATGGGTGCCTGAATACCTGGCTGGGAAGAAATGAATCTACAATGAGTTCTTCTCACATTATTTCAAGACTTTAAGTCCCTGTTGGTAGTTCACTTTCAAACTAGGCTTTGCCACCTCCTCCATCCCCAGGCCTGGAATATGCTAGGTGCCCTGTCTGGCGGCAGGAATGAAGGCATAGAGGAATCAGTGAATTAACACGGAGGGCAACACTGTAACCTGCCCGAAAGCAAAGGGCTTCTGCTGAATGAGGCGGAGTCTGAAAAGAGGGCCAGCGCTGCGAAAGAAAGAAAGCCTGAGGTGTTGGCTTAGCAACACCTAACCGCTGTGGTTTTCCAGAGCAGGGGGATGGTGAGAGGGGCCACACCACACCCGGGCCCTTCCCCTGGCTGGTGCAGGACGCAGGAATCCAGTCCCAGCCTCTGGAGTTAGGCCTGAGTCACATTCGCAGGGAGGCAGGCACATTCCTGCCTGGGTCAAGCGGATGTGAGGGCCTGTAAAACACCACCTTCGAGACAACGGGACCTCGGAAGGTTCCTTTTGCTGAAAGTGTTTCCAGGATGAAGGAAGAGGAATTACAGCTGGGTGTGGTGGCACAGGCCTATAATCCCAGTACTCAGGAGGCTGAGGCAGGAGCATTGCGATGAGTTCAGGGCCAATATGGACTACACTAAGACATCCTGTCCCAATATATTAATTAACCAAAGACAAGTTACCCATGAGGTTCTCACTGGCCAAGAAGAGGCTTGGCCCTAGACGGTGCCTGAGAGCTGAGGAGGGGTGGGAGGACGGCAAGGACAGCCTTGCTGCCAAGGCAGGGCTGCGTCCTGACCCTACAGCGACAGGCGTCTGTCCAAGGTTGGGCCAGGGTGGGGGCAGATTCATGTTTGGAAGCCCTCAGCCTTGAGTCTGGGGGCTCATGGCGGGTGGGGTCCTCCATGGACAGAGGAGATGGCATCGGGCAAGAAGGAGGCCTGGGGCTGGGAGTGGCCTGGAGGTGGGGTACAGATGGGGAGGCAGACAGCACCCAGAAGCCCCCCAGGCCCGAGGACTTCGAGCACTGAGCAGACAGAGGCCCTGCGCCCTGCAACAGGGACACTGGACAGAAAGACACCAGGCCACCGCCCAAGGACCTTCTGTGAGTCTTCCTCACTCCCCTCTCCACTCCAGAGATGCTTCCAGGAGACAGAGCCCTGCGACAAGAGCTGACAGTTCAGGGTGACAAGAAGGGGCAGCCGCCGTCACCACTGCTATGCCCAGTGTCCCGGGCCAGGCCACAGCAGGCCACCAGGGGAAGCGAGGGCTGACCCACCACTGCCGCAGGGACAGGACACCGGCACGGGTGCCGCCTCGACCTCCTGTCCCCAGGCTCCTAACCCAGGCCGTGGGAGGCGGGGCCTCCCGGGGGTGGCTTGCCTTCAGGGACACCCGAGGAGCCAGCCTGGACCTCAGAAGTCCCAGGCCTCTCTGCTGGCCGCTGTGACAAGAGACAGCGCAGCCCACCTCAAGGGGTGCTGCTGCCCCTGGGTGTGATGGGACAGCTTGGAGGGGTGGCTCCCTGCCCATGGTGGTTGGCGCTGCCTGGCCTCCACATCAAATGCTTCGGTAAAACTGTCCCCCTACCAGCGAAATGTGAACAGCCACTGTCCTCTGCTCAGGTCTGAGGCTGTGCTATTTCCTGACACAAGTATCAACCACCACGCTGCCAAACGCAGCCGACTGATTTGTCAGTCTCCCTCTAGCAGTTCTGCTTAGGTCCGGTGTGGAGATGCTCACCTGTAATCTCAGCACTCAGGAGGCTGAGACAGGAGGGTCACTGTGAGCTCAAGGTCAGCCTGGGCTTCATGGTGAGTTCAATGCCAGCCTGAACTGCATAGTAAGACCCTGTCTCAAAAAAAAAAAATGAAAAAGAAAAAGGAAATTTTGCATAAATACAAGATCAGATTTACCCACTGTAAAAGGCACAGCTCAGTGCATTACAAACACTCACAGTGTTAGCAACCACGCCGCTCAGCACCGTGGAGGAAGTCCTGAGCTTTCTCAGGACTCTACCAGCACCCCAGCTCGTTAGCTGCTCCCTTCTCCCGCACCACCCCTAGCACCCAACTAGTCTGCGACCAGCTCCATAGATTAGCCATTCTGTATGTCACAGAATGGGGGGGGGGAGGGGGGTCCGCACAGTAGCGCCCTCTGGTGGCCGCGGAGGGGCTCACACAGCAGTTTGGGGCTGTGTTCCCGTTACCGCCCCCTGCCGGTGGGGCGTGGCCAGTCCCGGCGGGGCGGGGCGGGGCGGGGCGGGGCGGGGCGGGGCGGGGCTAGACAGTGTTCTCCTTTCTCCGCCTGTGCTGGGAGAATCGGAGCAGCCCAGGGATTTGGTGACTGCATTTCACGAATCTACTTCAGTGACACATCGCTGTCTCCGATAAACAAAGCTACCTGCCTAATCCCTCGTCACCCTCGGTCCCAGAATCACCGTGTCACCCGTGTCACCTGCAGCAATGACTGTTAGCTGGGACAGTGCTTCAGGCTCCTGCAGAGTTTTTGAAACTGCAGCCCCGGCTCTTACTAGGCAGTGCAGGCTGGTCTTCAACTCACTTTGTAGCCAAGGCTGGCCTTGAAGTCACAACAATCCTCCTGCCTCAGCCTCCGAGTGCTGGGATTACAGGCGTGCCTCAACAAGCCTGGCTATCTTAATCTTATTATGGACTTCAAAATTCAGTCCCCAGCTCACTGAAGAGACAGATTTGCGCTGGTGTTGTTCAGACAACTGAGTGCAGATGTCTTGTGCTCTGGGTGACTGATTTGGGGTTGGCAGTGCGCAGTGTATGGACCACTGTTGCCCCTTGATTGACGTGTTTTGAATTTTTTTTGTTTTTTTCTGTTTTTTTCTTTTTCTCCTTGAAATAAAATGAATTTGGAAAAAACTTCAGTCTCCTCCCAGGCATGGTCGTACAGCCCTGTAATCCCAGCACTGGGGAGGCTGAGGCAGGAGGATTGGTGTGAGTTCGAGGCCAGGCCTGGAATACATACAGAGACCCTGTTTCAAAACAGAACAGTTAAATAACTTTAAATAACAATAAAATATGGCCTTAAACTAGGAACTGTTTCCTTGGTTGAGGGGGCAGCGAGTCTGGCCCTGACAGGGACCTCGGACCCATGGAGTGAACTTCGATGGCTCCCAGGCTGGCCTTTGGGAGCCGGTGTACTCCTCTTGCTGACTCATGGGACCTTGCTCCCCTTCACCCGCCCAGGGACACCCCAGCCTTCCCAGGGCACCGCCTTGGAAGAGGGTGCAGCAGCCCCGGCTGAGGAATGCAGGCCTGGACCTCTTGGTGGAAGCAACCTCATATTTTCTCCTCTCCCCTCTCCTCCCATCTTTGACTCAGATTCTGTCCTGCATTCTTGCGAGGTGTCTCACAAATGTCCCCAGAGACCACAAACGCCCTGGTCAGCTTGCTGACCTGCAGAGAGGGCCTCTTCGCCCCCAGCCTCAGCAAAACCGCGGGGCCACTGACAGCAGAAGGCTGAGACACAGCGGGGACGACAGGGGTGACCCCTGGGGGAGGGCACCTCATACAGGGGACCCAGGGGCAGTCTCCACCGGCAACCTGTCCAGTGTGCTCTGTCGTCCGGGCCACTGTCAGCTCTCCCTCCTGGGAGGGGGTGCTCATCCCAGACCCCATCCCGCTGCCAGGTTCCCGGCTCTTTGCTGCTCGCACCCAGGACGGGCAACGCTGGGTCCTGGTGCACCAGCCTGTCCAGGAAGGAGCCCTGCAGCAGGGCTGCCCCATTCCGGTACTTCCCATGTGCAGTGTCCACTGCCAATCAGCCCCTACTGGACCGGTAGAGGAAATAGATGAATCCGTATAGCTGGTGAAAGCACACAACAAAAGTCGTGCCATGGAGAATCCAGAAGAAGCCAGGCATCATGGCACACATTTGTAATCCCAGCTACGGGGAGGCCAAAGCAGGAGGATCATAAATTAAAACCAGCCTGAGCAACTTCGTGAGCTCTTATCTCAAAATAAAAAGTAATAATAATAAAAGGGCTAGGGCTAGGGATTTAGCTCAGTGGCTTAAGCGCTTATCTGGTAAGCACAGGGTTGTGAGTTCAATCCCTGGTACCAAAAACAGGGAGGGGGGCTAGAGGTGTAGCTCAGTGGTACAGCACTTGCCTGGTGTTCATAAGGCCCTGGGCTCAATCCTGCTATTAGAAAAATAAAAAGCAAGCTGGGCGTGAAGGCACGTGCTTGTAATCCCAGCACTTTAGAGGCTGAGGCAGGAGGATCACTGAGTTCAAAGCCAACCTGGGCGACATAATGAGTTCAAGGTCAGCTTGAACCACATAAAGCAACCCTGGATCAAAAAACACAGAAAAAGAAAAAAAGAAAAAGAAAAAGAAAAAGAAAAGGAGCCCATTGGAGAAGCAAAGAGTGTGCGTCCTCAGGCCCTGTTTCCCAGGTGTCTGTCAAATGCGAGTCCCTCCGTTTCTCTGTTGAAGGAGACCAGATCTTCTCTGGGACAGTGTGTGTCTCCTTTTAGGACGGCCAAGTCCTGGGGGAAGTGTTCAGCTGCTTTTCTATCACATGAGGATTAAGCCTGCCAGGAGCAGGTGATTCAGGGAATCGGGGCGGGGGGGCTCCCAGGGAAGAGTCCCCCACCAGCGGCTCCACCGCTGCGTTCACCGGAAGCGGTCCCTGCGTGATCCATAAACACATGAAAAACAGCGTTTTAACGGAGGAGGGAGAAGTGCAGGTGGAAATGCCCATCTTCTCTTCCTGCCTTTGAAGCATTGCCGGGTTACACAAGCCCCATCTTGAAACCACAAATCCAATACAGTCAGGGGTTCAACTGTGGAGCCTGCCCGGTGGGCAGAGGAGCTGACCCATGGCCTGGCTGACCCATGGCCTGTGGCCTTCCCGGTCAGTAATGGACCACACCACCAGTCACAGACGCCCCCTCCTGCAGGGCCGGGGAGGGGGGCAGGGTGACAAAGCGGTGTGTACCCACAGGAAGGGAAGGCTTGGCCAGTCCTCAGCTGTGCCTTGCACTGGGAGGTCAGTCCATGCTGTCCAGGCCTCCAGGTCATCAGCGAGGCCCTCATGTTATGGGCTGTCTGGCCACCCAAGCTGTCATCCCAGGGCATCCTGCCAGTCCCGTCCTGCCCTCCAGGGTCCTGTGCCCCAAACCACAGGGTGACAGCATTTGGGACAGGGACTTCGCCCGTCCATTTGCTGCCCTGGTCCTCCCCTGGGCTCAGATCTGTTTACCAGATCGAAGTACTGTGACCCGAGTGGCCTGTCCCCAGCGACAGCTGCTGTCCCCATGCACCCACCCCCAGGTCAAACCAAACACCTCGCCAACACTGAGATGGCATGGGTTGAAATTTAACCACGGGGCTAGGGTTTGGGTGAGTTCCTCCAAAGGTGGGTACGCCGCACCCCGAAGCTCTGCTGACCAGGCGTGGTGAGACCGTGGTCAGGCGTGGTTCAGGGAAGCATCTCCTGCTGAGACGGGGGATGCTCAGGGCCGTGATGCTGGGGAAGGGCCCCTGCAAGCCCTCCGGCACCCCCTTCCTGCTCACGTGGACGTGGCGGGCTCCTCCGGGGCCTGTGATGGGTCCAGAGTGGCGCTGTTCCCAGCTGACCTGCATACAGAGCCGCAGGAGTGAGGCTTGTGAGTAGGGCCAGGGTCTGTCCCCAGGCACGTGTGACGCTGGCGTGGTTTCCCACACAAGAGAGGAGGGGCTAAGGCAGCAGTGTGGCTCAGGGCTCCAAGCCGCTGTTCCTCGAGTTTGGTGGCCTGGAGGAGGTCATTTGGCCTGGGTTTCCCGGGTCTCTGGGCCAGGTGGGCAGTCAGCATGTCCTTGACCACCGGGCTTCATCCTGGCTTGGCACCCCCACCTCCAAGCTTGCAGGCTCTGGAGGAGACCCGCTGGGTGTGGGTACTGGCGACCTGAGAGAGGGAACCCTTGGCCCAGCACCCCACCTGCCCTGCCTCAGTTTCCCCACCCCAGGATGAGTGTGACCAGATGCTGTCTCCCAGGCCCACGGGCATGATGGGACATGTGTAGACAGCCTGGCCCACGACAGGGACACCACCAGCTCCTCCCCAGGCCATACGGGGTGCCATGACTGAGCATGTGGAAACCCGGGGCCAGGCTGGCTGCTGTTGGGCAGGACTCAGGCCTGTGAAGGGCAGGCAGATGGCCTAGGGTGACAGGACACTGTCCCCAGCCCCGAGCACAGCCAGGCCTCACAAGACACTGTAGTGGGCAGCTGCTCAGGCCACGGAGGCTGGTGGCCACGGAGGCTGGAGGCTCAGACGCGGGTGCCAGGGCGTCTCCCGGAATTCTCAGAGTACAAAGTGACAGCCGCAGGCCCGTGTTCAGGGTCTGGGGTGCAGCCTGCCTGCCTCCTCCACGGCTCCTTTCCAGCCCCAGTCCTCTGGGCACCAGGAGGCTCCACTGGGGTCCCCAGAGCAGCAGCCTCATCCCGGGTCCCCACGACTGCCCTGGGTTCCAAACCGCACAGAAGAGGACTCGCCAGTGTACAATTCCCAGCCCGACACCCAAAGGGAGGCTGCAGGCCGCCACCGTGCTCCTCCACACACCCTCCCTGGACAGAGAGGTGCGTCCACCCTTGGGAAGAGGCCCACCCTGTGGCCACCGGTCCCTGGCGGCTTCTCTCCGGCCTGGAGCGCAGGCGTCTCCACGCCCAGCCCCCTTGTGTTCTCAGGGCCACCAGGAACCGCAGGACCCCTGGAAAGGCTGAGGACAGCACGGCCAGCCCACGGCTGTGGGCACTGCTGCCGGGACTGGGGCCTGGAGCTGCCCACGTGGGAGGTGTGACGTGGCCTCCATCTCCAGCACTGCAGACAGTGGTGCTGCTCCGTGACACCGCTCCGCATGTTGCTGCTGGGACAGGGATGTCCCCACCAGACAGCCCAGAGCCTGCTTGGGCAGAGGACCTCACACTTCACCCCACGTGGGATGTGCGCACCCCGAAGGGTCACCTCCATGCCCAGGCTTTGCCGCTGATGCCACAGCACACAGAACTGCATTTGAGGGTCAACCGAGTGAGCCACTAAAATGATTGAGAACCACTGGCCTCGGCCTCAGAGAAAGGTCAGACTGCCAGACTCTCGTTTAGGGTCCACGAGACTCAGGACCCGCTGTCCCTTCACCCAGTGGGAGCCACTCACCTCAGTGCAGAGCGGGGACTTCACATCGCCATGGAGTAGCCATGACCCCGCAGTAACCAGTGACCATAGGGTCGGGTTCCCAAGGCCTGGGGCGGGGAGCGTGTGTGTTTACTTGCCTCTCTGCCTGCGGCAGGCTCTGCCAGCTCGCATATGTGGGTCACCTTGGGTGTGGCCACCCTGGTGGGGGCAGCTCTACCCAACAGTGTCCAGGGAGGTGGGGTCTCCTCTTGGTGAGGGGCAGCACCCGTACGGCAAGTCTACCGTGCAGGCCCATGGGAGGCCCCACTGGGGACACTGGCTCAGCAGGAGCCATGCCAAGGTGGGCAGGGCTCCCTGGGCTCAGGGCAGGGAGCAGCACAATGAGGAGGGGACCTTCCCGTGTCCGCCCACATGAACGGTGCAGGGACCTGGGCTATTATCAGCTCTGTCCAGAGGCTGGGCCAGCGCTTGGCAGGCAGCACATCTCCACGGAAGTGCGCTGAATGACGGAAGCGGGTGCCTTTGGCTCTAGCCGCGCCCCACCCGGCCAGCTCCGGTAGCTCAGGGCGTTAGAAGCTGCCTGGTGTCCAGGTGGCCTCGCTCCCCGCAGCGGCCCCCACCACCTCCTCCCATCCATCCGGCAGACACCTTGGCTGACTCTCGCTGTTGGTGGCCTCTTTCATGCAGCAAAAGGGACCTGGAAATGTCCACTCTCCCCACGCCTGGCCTTGCTGAGTTGGGAAGACCGGACTCCCAGCTGGATGGGCCTTTCTGGGGCACTTCCTGGCTCCCTGGTTTGGTCTAAACTGGGGTCCACATGACACCGTGCTGCCTGCTGGGGGGAGCATGGCCTGTGGACCGCAGGCTGCGGGCGGGGTTTAGCACAGCAGTGCGGGTCTGTACAGCTCAGCGGGGCTCTGGGAGACCAGGATGCCTGGGAAACAGGGCCTGGGTGGCTGCTGTGTCCCATCCAACGTGGCAGCTCCTTGTCGGGGGATGGGGGTACTAGGGATGGACACTGAGGTCTTCCACTGAGTTGCATCCCCGCTGCTTTTTATTTTTATTCTTTATTTTGAGACAAACTGTCACTGAGTCACTAACTTCCTCAGGCTGAGCTGGAATGTGAGATCTGCCAGCCTCCCAGAGGGCTGGAATGATGACTGTGTACCACCACGCACAGCTGGCTCCCAGGTATTTTTTGTTTTGTTTTATTCCTTTGAGGTAGGGTCTGGCCATGTAGCCCAGGCTGGCCTCGAACAGGCAGGTATCCTCCCGACTCAGCCTAAGTACTGGGATGACGGACACACACTACTCCACCTGGCTCTGGCTCTCAAATCTTAATCACGGCCTGTGGATGGAGCAGGGTAGCTGCCACCACCCTGCGTGGAGATGGCTCTGTCCTGCGTAGGCCTCGGCATCCCTGCTGGAGATGGAGGCTGGAGAGTGTGCATCCATGTCCATCACCTGAAAGAGCTAAAGGCACAACACGCGGGCTCCTGCTGTTGCCACCCCTTCTTGTCCCTCGGAGGCCACACGTCCACCGCAGCTTCACTCAGGGCCAGCTGCATGGCACAACTGCCTCTCGAGGGGAACCAGACGCAGGGTTCCGAGGCAGAGCTGCAGGTCTGAGAGACTGGGGCAGGGTTTAGGGTGATGCCCGCCACCTGCAAAGAACAAAGGACACTGGAGGCCCCGATGATGCGAGGGCAGGGCCGGTTGCCTGGGCTGTGCACTTGGGAACACCAGGGACAGGGCGCCCTGAGCAATGAGCCCGCCTCTCTGGCCCACTGCATCCCCCTGCGTGTGGAGGGCGGGGCGGTTCGTCCACTCTGAGGACTATTCCTTCAACACCTGCACAGCGTCTCTGTCCCTGGCCAAGTGCTGGGAGTGCAGTGGGCAGACCCTCACTCATGTCCTGTTCCTGAGGGGCAACACTGACCAACAGCTACGGTCGCTGGACGCAGCCCTGGGACAGAAGATTACACATCGTGCTGCACTGTCAGCTTGCTTAGCCCACGTCTCCTGAACGCAGTGGATAAAGCTTGTTAAAGACCAGAACATGACAGTGTGATGCTGGCCGTTAGACCCTCAGGGTGGACAGAAGAAATTCTCGGTTCCTGCTTTCCGGGAAGTCTGAGCTCAGGCCCTGAGCCGGCCTCCTGCGGCTGGGGTTCCTGAGAAGGAGCTCGTCCCACACGGTGTGCGGAGCAGGAGGGAAGCGTCACGGCTCCAGGCACCGTCACGAGATGCTGACGGGGTCCCGACACTGCTGAGGAGCCGGTCTCCGGGAGAGCAGCGGCGGTGGGGATGCCGGTGGGGAGGCCAGGGCCACCGCTGGCATCCTGGGGAGGCAAGGAGGAGAAGGATGGAGGGAGGGAGGGGCCCTCCACATGGCAGGGAGACAGCACCGCGCTCGGAGACCGTAGCAGCCCGGCCCTCCTTCGTGGGTGTGCACGTGAGGACGTCGCCCAAACCCAACCCGGCCGGTGCACCAGGGCACTCGGTTGCCACCGCCTTCGTGCCCTCCCCCAAGTTGCCTGTGTTTTCCGAGACATTTTTCGAGAA
Source organism: Dolichotis patagonum (assembly GCA_004027295.1). Classification (NCBI taxonomy): domain Eukaryota; kingdom Metazoa; phylum Chordata; class Mammalia; order Rodentia; family Caviidae; genus Dolichotis; species Dolichotis patagonum. The sequence goes on from PVJX010002950.1 coordinate 20,878, forward strand.
CTTGCCTGTCTTACTCTCAGACGGCCGCAGGGTGAGGCCATGACGCTCCCTGGATCCCTTCCTGCAGGATGGGAGCCCTGCTGACCCACCTGCCCTACCCCCGTTGGCCACCCTCCTCCAACCATGTCCCCAGTCCCTGCTGGGCCTCCTGGGGTCTCACAGTGGGTGAGGACCTCACAGAAGCCAAGATCCCACCCCACAGCCTGGTGGTAATTAGTTCACTTTCCTGTTGCAGGGAGAAATACCCAGACCCACAGCATGAAGAGGGGGGTGGATTCGGCTCACAGACCCTGTGGGTTCAGTCCATGGGCAGCTGTCCCAAGGCAGGAACAGCATGGGGAGGGGCTTGGCAGAGCGGGGAAGCAGAAGGCAGGGAGGGGTGGGAGAGAAACACACCTTCCAGGCCATGCCCACTGGGCATCAGCCGAGAGGGCCGGGGCTCTGGGCAGCGCCCCCACAGCGTGGGGCACTGTAAGCTCCCCCTTGCTGAGCCCGCTGACGCACACGGTGTCTCCAAGATCTGGTCTCTTTCCATCCAGGTGAGAATTCAGGGAGCAGTTTAGGTCTAAACCCTAACAGGTAAAGTCCAGCTCCAGGCGGAAGGGGAATCTAGGTGCACTGCACTGGGCAGTGCACATCTGTAATCATAACACTGAGGAAGCTGAGGCGGGAGGAGTGCCCAGAGTTCAAAGCCAGCCTGAACTACATGGCAAGATCCTGTCTCAAAAAATAAAAACAAACAAAAAAGGTCCACAGTGAGACATGCACAAAAGGGTCCGTACATGTGCCCAGGAGTTATGTCCGGGTGGCCTGGAGTCCTCAGTTTCCCCTGAGCTGAGACGGGCGGGACCTCATGCACCATGTCTGCTGCCTCTATCCTGTGCCTCAGTCAGGCTCTCGGCTCTGTCCCTAGGGCACCCCCGCTGGACAGGCCGGGCCTCGGTGCCTGGGGGCACCCGACAGTCTCCCATCAACATCCAGCGGAGGGACAGCGTCCACGACCCCCAGCTGCGGCCACTCAGGGTGGCCTATGCCGCCTCGTCCTGCTGGCGCCTGAGGAACACCGGCTACCTCTGCCAGGTGGACTTCGACGAGGCCACCGAGGGCTCAGGTGAGCTGCCCAGGCCCAGGTCCTCCCTGTCTTCTGTCCCTCGAGGGCCCCCAACTCGGTGGTGAGGACACAGTTTGCCTGGCACCACTCGGGGACAGGGACGCCCTGCCCAGGTCAGGCGAGTCCAGGGGCAAAGCCTTGTCCTTCTTGGCTGACGCCCAATGGGCCGGTAAAGCTGGGAAATGTCCCCAGCAGGCAGAGGTGCCGGCGCCCTGACCCTGTGCTGGCCTCCTGCCCCCTGGAGTGGCAGGAGGAAGTCATTGCTTGGAGCTGGAAGACGTGCACCTTGGTTGGGCTGGTGACCCCTGTGGTCCCAGCTTTGGGCTTTGCTCTCTGCCAGGGAACTTGCTGTCCACTCAGACTTCCTCCCCAGGCCTGGGACAGAAACCCGGCCCGCAAGGCTTCAGCAGGACAGACCTGGGGCCTGGCGGCCGGGCTGTGCTCTGTCCTCCGTCCTCCTGGGGGTCTGATGGATGCTGGGATTTGGGCTATCGACACTGCCCAAGGAGGGTGAGGCCTCCCAGCAGGGTGGCAGGACAGAGCCCCCCACAGTTCCCCACCCCAACAGTCCTGGCAGGGGCCTGGTGTTCCCGTGGGTCACCTGGGTGGAGCCTCTCAAAGTGATGCTGGCCAGGTGCCTCCTTCCTGGGGACAGCCCTGCCCCAAGCAAGGCACGGCCGAGACTGGGAAAATGACTTGTGCAGGACCATGGGCGCTGCTCCTAGAGGCCCCCGGCTGGACGGCAGAGCGAGGGCTCTCCTCTGTGGGACACTGGGACAGAGGCTCCTCTGCGGTGTCGTTTACAGCACTGACAAACAAGAACGTGGCCCGCCCTTGGGCCTGCCGGGAGCTGCTGACCTGGGCGCAGGCCCTGAGCCACTCCGGGTGGTGGGGTGGGGGGAGGCAGCATCTGCCCTGACAGCAGAGACGCAGGGGCGGGAGGGGGCGCAGCCTGGGTGTCACTGCAGGTTCCCTGGACCCTCCGCCTGGCTCTTACTGCTGTGGCAGCCCAGCGACATTTCCAGGAGCGCCCTGCAGGGGGAGCCCAGTGACCATGGCCACGCTGTGGCTGACCCTGGGGGCCGGGCTGCCACACAAAAAGCCCCGTTTCTCTTTCTTCAGCACCCGGGATGGAACCCAAGGCCCTGACACTGACCGACACCCCCAGCCCAGTGTTTAACTGTTCCCCTATATTTTGAGACGGGATCTTGCTAAGCTGCTGGTTACCCAGGTGGGGCTCATACTTGTGACCCTCCCACCTCAGCCTTCCGATACCGGGATCACAGGTGTGTACTGCTGTGTCCAGCTGCGAAGGCCTCTCTCTCAGGGCTCAGCCTTGCCTCTTTTTCAGTTAGCATAGTTACCCTGACGCTGTACTCTCAGAATGAAAAGTCAGTTAGAAATCACTTTGAGTTTATAGCCTTAATGGGAGTCCCTAACTTTACTGGCTAGAAAAGTGGCAGAATTTGACTTGAACTCTGCTACGAAGGCTGAGAGTCTGGGGCCACCAGGGGGCTGGGTCATGTGACCCTGGTCACACTTACAGCCTGCACTAAGTGTTCTCCATGTGTGCAGTGGGTAGGAGGTGAGTGCCCCAGACCCACAGACCCTGGCCCACCAGGCCTTTGTTCCTGGGCAGCTGCTTCGCCCAGCAGAGACTTGTCACAGTGTTACTGTTTTCCTTAGGGCCTCCTACAGTGCAGGGTGCTGTGCTGCCCTCGTTACTGACAACTCTTATGGCGATCCCTCTAGCGATGCCCTAGTCACTAGCCCCACGGCGTGAAGGAGAGGTTGGTTTGGCTTGCATTGCCAGTGGGTTCAGTCTGTGGCCAGCTGGCTCCAAAGCAGCAACAGCTTGGTGAGGGGCCTGGTGGCTGCTCAGGTCATGGCAGCCAGGAGGTGGAGACCAAGGGAGGAGCAAGAGCAAAGAGGCACTTGTCAGGTGACACTCCAGCCACCCCCCCCCAGCCAGCTACAAGTGCATCCATGGGTCGATGCACAGTGACCACAGTGCCCCACTGCCCACTCACCTTCCACACACACTCCAGTTTGGGGGCATTCTAGATTTACACTATAGCAACTGGGGGTTAGACTTGTCCCACTTGACGGAGGGAAACCGAGGCTGGAAGGGGTGAGACACCTGGACCGGCGTCACACACTGTGACAGAGGGCCCCGGCACCCGTGCCAGGTCAGACCCCTCCTGACAGCACGCAGTGCTCCTCGGGGCCAGATCACAGCTTTCCAGTCTTCAAATAAATAACACACATGGCCCTTGGCCGGGCTGCACTGAGGTCTAATTTAGGAAACCTGAGAATCTTTGTTTCATCTTCAAAGGGATCCGGACCCCGCCCCTGGCCCCCAGGTGGGCAGGGAGGCTCCAGACGGCCAGACCTCAAGGCCCGGGAAAGCACTGCGCTTTGATGGGTCCGCTGGGGTTAAAGGAGGCCCCGCCCTGTGAGCCGCACCAGGGATTCCAGGAATGGCCACCGCTTGGCCACCAGGCTGCTGCAGCCCAGCCAGGAGGCTGTGGCCTGCCTTTTGCTGACCCTCCTGGGGGAGCAGTGAAGGCTCCCTGACTCATCCCCACCCCACAGCCCTTTGGGTTTTCTGAAAGCTTCTTGGTCCCCGGCCCAGCGTGACCCAAAACGCCTGCTGCTCAGAGCGACAGGAAGGGAACAGTTGTCTCACTGGCAATGCCCAAGATCCAGAGGACCTGCTCTGGTCACATCCTCTTACCCAGGCACTCTGTGCCCACCAAAGCAGGTGAACCGGGCTCCAGGGGTCAGAGGCTGTGTGTCTACACAGGATGCAGGGCCAGGTTGGTGTAGGGCATGTGGAGCCGAGCTCATCGCCCCATCCTGCTTGGGGCGGCCTGGGCGACACCGCAGACTCCCCGCAGGGCTTCACCTGCAAGGGTGCTCGGGACTCTCTGGGCCCAGCAGCTCCAGCCCCAGCTCTGCTGGTGGGCCATGGTCGGGGGTGACACCTGCGCCTCAGTATCCAGGCCTTTCCCAAACTCACGGCAGCAACAGAGGCCTGCCTGGGTGTCCCTGTGGGTGCCAGGCTGTGAATAAGCACATCCTGAGAGGGAGAAGCAGGCTGCCCACCGAGCTGCCCCTCAGGGGCCAATATGAGCACTGCGGGCCAGTGTCTGTGGGACTGGCCAGTGCCACAGAGAGATGGTGGCAGGCAGGCGCCAGCACCGAGACAGCCCTCGTCTTGTAGTCCTGTGCTTTCCTTAGACCAGGCTCCGTGCTCTGGGAGGTGTCAGACCTGGATTCGAATCCTCTTCCCCTGTGGCCGCACCTCTGCCACCCCTCCCACAGCCACAGAGCCACTGGGCTCACAGGCTCTGTCCCTCCAGGGAGAGGCTGCTGCTCAGAGGCACAGCCCTGGGACATCACACCATGTCCTGTGGCCCAGGCACAACCAGGCTCCCTCCCTGCCTCGCTGCTAGCTGTAGCCCAGCTCCGCCACAACTGCTGAGCAGCGCCTGCCAGCCAATCAGACACCAGCGTCCCGTGAGGCCTCGATGCTCACAGGGAGGGGTATTCCTGGGCCTTTCACAATCCACAGGGAGCCACGTGTGCAGTATGGTGTTTTACCATTCTGCAATTGCAGAATGGTAAAACCTGCTGAAAGCCTCACCGGACCGGGACTCTGTCCCTGCCACCTCCCACAAGGGCTCTATATAGGGACAAACAGGCCCTGCTGGCCGGTGGCCTTTAATGCTCAGTGAGCCCTTCACAATGACATGGGCAAGGCCAGGCCGTGCACGTGGCCATGAGCCAATACCTGGGGGACGCCTCCTGGATGCACAGTGAGGCCAGGCTCCTCCACAGGTCAGCTGACTGGGCTCTTGGGGAGGAGGCCCCCTGGCACCAGGTCTGCCCGGAAAGCCCCCTTGAGGCCGTGGGTAGGAGCCGCTGCCTCCACAGTCAGGGTCCAGGGAGACTCGAAAGGCGTCCCCAGAGGAGCCCTGGCCCAGCGGTGGCCTGGACTGGGCAGGGGTGCAGAGCGCAGACGGGGGAGGTTTTGTGCTGTGGATCTGAACTCATTCACTGAAAACCCTTATTGTCTCCTAGAGGACTAAGCTACATGGTGATAGGATTTAAGGTTTTTTTCAATCCAAACTTCCTTTTTTATCTAAAGAAAGCTCTGGAAGGCTCTGGGACAGGTGCAGCTGAGAAATAGGCCTAGGGTAGGGCTGGGGATTTAGCTCAGAAGCTTAAGTGCCTGCCTGGCAAGCGCAAGGTCGTGAGTTCGATCCCCAGTACCAAAAAAAAAAAAAAAAAAAGAAATAGGCCTAGGAGGTGTCGCCACCCATGGACGGCTGGGCCCTTACCGCCACCTAGAGGCAGCATGGGGACCTACACCCATTCTCATCCTTACCTTGAATGCATGCAGGGTACGAGGCGACCAGGAGAGGAGCCTGTCCCTGGGAAGGGAAGTCAGAACACAGATGCAGGTGGAGCGGGGGATGAACGTCTCGCTCCCGTTTTCAGGGATCAGCGGGGGGCCCCTGGAGAACCACTACAGGCTGAAGCAGTTCCACTTCCACTGGGGATCCACGGATGCGCAGGGCTCCGAGCACATGGTAGACCGCCGTGCCTTCGCGGCTGAGGTAGGTGGAGGACCTCGGGGTGGGCTGTGGGCATCCCCTGCCCACAGGGAATGGGCTCCCAGCAGGAAGCCTTCAGGATTGCACTAGAAATGGGAGCCGGGTGTCCTGAGGCCTGAGAACAGGGCCAAGCACCCCCAGCCCGCGCAGAGCTATGGACCTCAGTCAGGATGTGAAAATCACACTGAACTACATACAGCTCCAGCCCTTTTTGTTTGTATTCAATTTGTTTATTTTGAGGCAGGCCGTCACTGTGTAGTTCAGGCTAGCCTAGAATCTACAATCCTCCTGCCTCAGCCTACTGATCACAGGCATGTGATACCACCCAGAATACATTTTTATTTTAGGTGGTGTCTCGTGAGGCCCAGGCTGGTCTCAAGCTCTTGACTCTGCTGCCTCAGCTTCCTGGAAGTGCAGGGCAGGGACTGGGGGCTTCTGGGTGTGAGATGCTGCAGGGAACACAGAAACTCAGGGTCCCCAGTGGAACCCCACGGGCTGGCAAAGAAGCCTCGGGGACCTAGAGCTGGTCACGTTGGGCTCAGAGGGCTTCCGCCCAACCCTGAGCTCCAGAGACCCCAGAGACCTGGGGACTTCTGCAGGGTGGGGGCAGGGACGCTCGAGTTCCTGGGTAGAGGAGTGGTGTCGCTGAGGCCCTGCAGGGTCCCCCTAAGACGTTTGGTTACCGATAGGTCACCAGATGAGCAGCAGCCCCGCGTGACATCCAGAAAGCGGGGTGGGGAGAGGTGGGCCCCTGGGGCACGCATGTGGCTTCCTCCCCAGCAGTTCCGTGCGCAATGGGGGATCTGAGGGTGCAGAAGACACAGGTCAGGAGGAGGCTTTGCTCCCTGGGCCCCGGCCAGTGCCCCCCACTGGACTCAGCCCTTCCCCACCTCGCCCACACAAACCCCGTCCCCAGCCTGGAGCCCACCCGTCAAGGTCTCTTTTCCTACTGCAGGAAAACGGGCAAAACAAGGCCCTGGGAGGAAGTGAAGGCCCCAGACTCAGGAGGCGATGCAAGGCGTGGGCAGAGCTGACGCCCGAGCCTGCCACTGCTGGGCTGTTTCTACCAGAATCCTCCCTCGGGGTAACAGGCAAAGGAGAGTGACAAACACCAGACTATCTGCTTCTGTTTAGTTTCTCATCTCTTTTTCCAATAACCCAGTACCCCTGAGCTATACCGCCAGCCCTCTTTTATTTTTTATTTTGCAATGGGGTCACCCTAAATTGCCCAGGCTGGCCTCGCGCTTGCCACCCTCCTGCCTCAGCCTCCCAGAGTGCTGGGATTGTGGGCCTGTGCCACCACACCTGGCTCCTGTTCTGTTTTGCACTGTTAAAATAGTGCTCTCCTTTCTCTCCCAGCGGGAGCGCCCGGCTCTCGCCCTCTGCACCTGCAGCGCTGGGCTTCCCACCCCGTAGGCTACCCCCGACACGCGGAGCTGCACGAGGCCGAGCCACGGTCCCTCCTGTCAGCCTCGGCCCAACTGAGTCTTGCTCTGTTTCAGCTGCACTTGGTTCACTGGAACCCCTCGAGGTACCCGAGTTACCAGGAGGCGGTGCTGGGGGAGAGGGGCCTGGCCGTGGCCGCCGTTTTTCTGAAGGTAACAGCCCTGGGCAGGGTGCCACGTCTCGGGGGAGAGTGGCCTGGCACACAGCCCGGGCACGGGAGCCCACTGGCTGCTGGCCCCCATGCTGACGGCCGCGTGTCTGTGCCGCAGCCAGGCACCCCGCACCAGGCCCTGCAGCCGCTGCTGGACGTCTTGCCGAAGATAAAACACAAGGTGAGGTGTGGTGGGAACCAGCCCGGCTCCGAGTCCGCTGGGGGGAGGAACGGAGGTCACCGTGAGGAGCCTGCAGAGGGACTGTGGTCTGGGTTGGGAAATGGAGCCCAGGGCCCAGTTCCCAGGGCTCGGCACAAGGCCTTCACCTGGAGAAACCTGCTCTCCGGCCTCAGCCTAGCTCCTGTCCACAGGCCCTGCTTCCTCCTGAGTGAGATGCAGGCACGGACTCCACTGGAGCACCCCAAAGTCAGCCCTCGGGCAGCATCTGGAAGGGGCACGCCTGCCTGCCCCAGGACTACTGTTGGCTGAATACTTTTCCTTAACTAGATTTGCTCTTCACCAGCACTCTGAGAGGCTGAGGCAGGAGGATCCTAAATTCAAGCCCTGCCTGGGCAACCTGGTGACTTGGCGAGAGCCTGTCTCAAAAGCACAAGGGCTGGGATGGAGCCCAGGGACAGGCTCTGGTCAGTGCCTGGTACTGAGGAAAACACCTTTAGTCTCGTCCTGGGCGACAGCAGGCGGCAGCGATGGTTTGCCTAAGAGGCTGAAGTAAATTAGGAATTCAGCTACAAAGGGAGAAGGAAGCTGGCCATTCGCCACCCTGCACTGGCCTGGGGAAGAAATCGCACCGAGACTGCCCTGCCCCAGGTGGACAGTGAGGCCGGACAGGTTGCCTGGCATGGTCCCTGTGCAGAAGGTCAGCAAGGATGACAGTCCTGGTCTCCAAGGTTGGCCAGGAAGGGACTTCGCTGGAGAGGTGGGAAGTCCAGAGAATGGCGTTTGTTTATTTAGCACCAAACAAAAGCGTTCCCAGGGAAAGGGCCCGGAGGTGGCCGGATGGGGACAGCAGAGGCTCCCACCTGTCTGACAATGGCAGAGTGAAGCCACCCTTCCCCAAAGCATGCACGCATGCGGTGGGGGTGGGGGGCTCATTTGATCTCCGCCCAGCTGGCTTTTGATGCCGTGCTGTGCCCGAGTCAGGTCACCCCGCTGCTGCTCCCCTCTCAGGACTCCCCAAGGCCATGTCACGATGCCCGGTGCCTCAGCCTCTTCCTCCTTGGTCTACAGCCGGAACAAACTGGCGCTGGGATGCATCCGGCCAGCCGCACCCCAGGTGGTCCCCACCTCTTTGTGGGAAAAGGCTTTGGCTGCCCGGGCGTGGCTGCGGGTCTCAGCCTCCTGCCCTGGAGGGGTGCACAGGTGGGGTCGGACAACAGAGGAAGCTTGGCGGGACTCGGGGCTCGGTTCTGGCCCTGGTGCTGCTCTCTGGGCCTTGGCCTCCAGCCTGAAGAACAGGACATGAAAGGGCTTTCAGAGATAAAAGCGCTTTTACAAGGCCGGCCCTGCAGGGCTTCGGCCAGGGAATGGAGGACCCTCCTGGCCAGTCCTGGAGCCCAGGACTTCATCGGTACGGAGGGGCCCTACAGGCCCCAGGTTGAAAGCTCCAGCCCCTGGTTCTGACCTGTCCGCCCGTGGGGAAGTGCCATAACCTTTCAGAGTCTGTTTCCCCATCCGCAAAGTGGAGACCTGGTAGTGGACATTCAGGGGCACCAGAGCCAGGGTAAAATGGGGCACAGCTGGGACCCCACAGTGCCCGGGTCTCAGAGCCATCTGCTGGCTCAGGGCCTTGGGAGGTGTGGGAGAGGTGGGCAGCAGGGAGGCCCCAGCCCAGGCTTGCTGGGCCCTCCTCCCCCAGGGGCACAGGCGCTGCCCCGGTACAGCGGCCTCTGCAGGGCACGGCCAGCTGGCCCTGGCCTTGCCGTGTCCCCATGTCAGGGCACAGGATGGAGGCACAACCAGGACACCCAGGACCCCTTCCTGTCATGCAGGGGCCGCTCGGCTGCTCGGCTCTGTAAACAGGAGGACACGGGGACGGTGCTTCACTGTCCCCCACATCAGCTGAGCAGTGTCCTGCCAGTGACCAGGGCAGCCTCCTGCCTGGGCCACGGGGGATTTTTCAGGGATTCCTGTTGGGGCGGAAGCAGGGCTCAGCCCTCTGCAGGGGCCGGCCTGGCCCCTCTTTGTTCCAGCCGCAGCACTCTCTCGGGGCCCCCACCTAGCTCCTTGTCCCTCTGGGGATGTCACCACATGAGGCCTGGGGCCTCACCCTTGTTCTCCTGTCACCCTTAATGTGACCCAGGCAAAGGCTAGGGGGCCGTGGACGGGCTTGTGGCTCTGCCCCTTTGTGTCCTAGAGTCTGGGGCAGAGTTGGACTCCTGGGCTCAGCCCACTTGTGAAGAAATGCATGAGTGAATGAATGAATGAATCATCACACACTGAGGGCCAGGCCGATGCAGACCAGCACAGAGGCCCCAAGCAGGCCAGGCAGGCCAGGGCCTTCTCAGCAGGAGCTCGGACAGTGGTGGGGTGCTGCGGGGACGGCGGGGGGATCCCAGGAGGAGGCGGCGGACGGTCTTAGGGAAGAAAGGTGGGAAATCCTGACAGGAGTTCTGGGGTGAGGTTCACAGACCTCAAGGACATCGCACTAAGAGAAATGAGCCGGTACCACCGGGCTCCCCTGCGTGAGCCCAGAGTAGGAGAACGGGGTGGGGCAGCCAGCATTTAATGGGGTCACAGTCACAGCTCTGAGGAGGACACGGCTGCACAACAGAGTGACTGTCCTTCATGTCACCTACAAATGCCTAAAGTGGTCGAGTGTGGCGCAGGCCTGTAACCCCAGCACTTGGGAGGCAGAGGCAGGAGGATCACTGCGAATTCAAGGCCAGCATGGAATATGTAGCAAGTTCAAGACCAGTTTGTACCTCATAATGAGACATTGTCTCAAAAAAAAAAAAGTCTTAAATAAAAAAAAAAATCTAAGATGGTCAACTTTACGTCACCTCTACCTTACATCAGTTTCTCAGTCAGGTGTGCAAAGATGAAACAGAAGAGCCAGGCACAGGTAGGGCGCTCCTGTGGGACAGTCCCCTGTCCAAGCTTTGAGTGCAGCAGGGGAGGCCACACTCAGAGCTTCCCCGAGTACATTTGGGGCCCCTACTGACCACTGTAGTCCTTGCTCTCAGGATGCACAGGTGGCCCTGGGCCCCTTCGACCCCTCCTGTCTGCTGCCTGCCTGCCGGGACTACTGGACCTACGAGGGCTCCCTCACCACCCCGCCACTGGCCGAGTCAGTCACCTGGATCATCTACAAGAAGCCCATCGAGGTGGCTCCCAGCCAGGTGAGTGGCCGGCCCTGACGGGAGCGGTGGGACAGGGTGGGGCAGGTGACAGCACTGCCCTGGGGCCACGCGCATGACCAGCAGGGTCTGGTGGGGACACGGTGCAGTGTCAGGCTCGCCCATCTTCAGCAGGCCACATCCAGGCCAGGTGAGCGGCTGAGGGCAGAGTCTGACGCTCCCGGCTGATCAGGGTAGAATCTGGGAAAGGGCAGAAGTGACAGGGAAACGGGACAGAGTCGTGGCCCGAAGCAGGGAGGAACGAGCCAGGAAAGCAATGTCCTGCACACACAGCCAGGACACTGCTGGGCCTGGCACGCACGGGGCCCTGGGCTTGGGTTGCTGAGGGGAGGAGCAGACTTTAGACTCTGGCCCGCTTCTTCAAGTGACAGAACAGCACAAAACGTGGGCACAGAGGGGCCCTTGCCAGTCTCCTAGCAGTTATGAAAGAGCAAGCGTGTGCACAGAGAATGGCCTAGACGGGCCACGCCAGTCAGCACTGGCTTTGGGTGCTGCATAACGAGCTGCCCGGGATGCCACAGCTTACAGAAAGCTCTTCCTACCCATCTCGTGGCCCCTGGTGGGCTGGGGAGGCTCTGAGCTCCAGTGGTTTATGGGAGCCTGGGCTGAGAATCAAGCCAGGTGAGTCCAGCCAACTGACAGCACAGTCAAAGCCACTGCTTGCTGGGGTCTGGAGGATCTGTGGACATCCCGTGGAAGGCAGTGTGGAGCCCAGAGCATCCCGTCCCTTGCCACTCGCTGCAGACATCATCAATGGATCTTCGCAGCGCTCATCACCTCCAGGGCTCCCTCTGGCCTCGGCATCTTCGGGAAGCAGGCGAGGACAATGACACCTGCTGGGCTGGGTGGCACTTTGAGGTGTGAGGTGCAGATTATCTGCCCTGTCCCCAGCCAGAACTGTGACAGGAATGAGGAAGGGCCTGGGTGGGAAGTGGCCCCTGGTCACTAACACCTGCTCCGTCCCTCAGCAGACTCACTCACCACAGGTGCCCACGCACCTCAAATCTGTACCAGGACAGGCCAGGAGCAATGGTCTGGTCTCAGGGTGTGGCTGTCTGGTCGGAAGGCGGCTGCAGGGCAGTGTGCCAGTGTGCGAGGCTGGCCCAAGTGAGCCCCTCTGGGGGTGCAAGGGGTTCGCCATGAGCCCAGAACATCGGGAGCCCAGATGCCCTCCAGGGACCTGGAGCACCAGGTGCCAGCTTCCATCTGCTGGTGGACCCAGCTCCCCCGGGCACGTGAGGCACACACTGCACAGTGCTGAAGCTGCTGAAATGGGAGCACCCCTCACGCCACTCAGGGGACTGCTTGGGGACAAGCAGGGTGCACGGGAAAGTGGGCTCCAGTTTCCCGGCGTGGAGGGGACCAGAGGTTACTCCAGCATTTACGGTTTAGTTGTCCCTTGGCACCTTGGGAGCCTGGCTCCAGGACCCCCACAGGTACCAAGGTCCATGGGTGCTCAAGTCCCTTAGAAGTGGCACACACCAGTCATCCTAGCTTCTGGGGAGGCTGTGGCAGGAGGACCCACCACTAGTTCAAGTCCAGCCTGGGCAACTTAGACCCTCAAATTACAGAATAAAAAGGGCTGGGGGGGGTAGCTCAGTACCCCTGGGCTTAATCCCCAGTACTGAAAAAAATAGAAAAAGGAGGAGTATTTGTATTTAACCTATGTGTATCTTCCCAGACACTTTAAATCATCTCCAGATGACTTTCAATACCTGGTACAGTAAAAATTTCATGTAAATGATTGTTACACTGCTTAGGGAACAATGATCAGAAAACAAGTCTGTGTGCATTTCGCAAAGACAGAGTTTTGGGGGCAGAATATTTCCCATCTGTGACTGGTCGATTCTGAAGACGCAGAACCGTGGTTAGGGAGCCTTGACTGTATTAGTAACCAGTTGCTGTGTAACAAATAGCACCAAAACTCAAGTCATTGAGTAATTAAGTAATTAAGTCAGTGAGTAATTTAAGAAAACAACACTCATGTCTGCTCTGCCCCAGCCTCTGTGGGTGAAGTGGGCTCTGGAGCCGCCCCCCCACTGCTTCCCCTGAGCAAGTGGCCCTAAAGACCCCAGCGGAAGCCGCCCCTTTCTGTGGGTCACCCTGAATCACTGCAGGCACAGGCACAAGGACCTGGGACACCTGCACCGTGGTCACTCTGGCCACTATTCCAGCTGGCCGCCTTCCGCGCGCTGCTGTGCTCTGCCGTGGGGGAAGAGGAGGTGGCGATGGTGAACAACTTCCGCAGGCTTCAGCCTCTGATGAGCCGCGAGGTGCGCGCATCCTTCCAGGCTCTGAAATGTGGGTGAGGTCCTGACGCCCCAGAGACCACGTGAGCAGGCAGCGTGGACGTGGCAAGGGTGAGCACACGCCCCAGGTCTCCCCATCAGCCCTGTAACCCTGAAATAAATGGAACAGTCCTCATTCCCACCAAGTGCTTCCTGGTCTTGAGTGAAGGAGCCCCTCTAAAGCAACGCAGGCACAACGGGGCCAGAGTCTGGGACACTCGTGTCTCCCAGGCCTGGGCCACAGCCAGGGGCACCCCCCCAGCTCCGTGCTCCTTCCACATGTGGGTCCCACTGTCTGCCAACTCAGCACCCAGAGCTCCAGTGACACAGACTGGCGGTGACGTCGCCCGCCCCCACTCCCTCACCCCCTGGCAGCACCTGTGTCCGAGGCCACCGCCACGCCCTCGCACCACGGCCTGGTGGCCTAGAGTGAGAGGACAGACTCTGCAGGGAGGGCTGAGGTGAGACGTCTCGGTCGGCGGGGCCGGCTCCCCGGGAGCTGCGGGACTGCCACTTTCCGGTCCCTGGAGCTGCCTGCTTTCCTTCCGCAGCCCATCCTCAGGCTGTCACTGGCCTCTGCTGTGTGTCACCACTCCTCGCTGGCCCTGTTGCCTCTCTGGTACAGGATTCTGTGCTTTCCAGGACGAGCTCTCTGTCCAGAGACCCCTGGTTTAATGCCATCTGTCATGCAAGGTGCTGGATCTGGACACTGTCTTTGATGCCAAGTGGCTGCAGGCCACGGCCCCTAGCTGGGGACCTCTGGCACTGAGCAGGGTGGTGTGAGGTGAGAGGGCCCCAAAGGACGGGAAGTGGCACCCTATCCCCCACGCATCCTTGGATGCCAGCTCCCGGCCCAGCTGACAGACTTGGGCCTCAGTGTCTCCCTGGAGGCCCCGCAATGGGGACCTTCTTTGTGGGGTGCATTCTATCTCCTGCCACACTGGCCCCTGTCCTAAGGCAGGCACTGAGTTGGTGCCTTGGGACCACTTCACCAGGGGAGAGGAACAGCACCTAGAACCCAAGCGCACCTGTGCCGCGCCGGGGTTTGCTCTGGCAGGCCGCAGGCTTCTCCCCCAGGGCCAGGACCTCCTGCGGCATCAGCAGCCCACAGCCAGGGAGCCTGGCGGGGAACACAGAAGCAGCCCCGGGACTGGCGCGCAGCCCCTGCTGGAGGGGCAGTGCATGGGGAAGGCTGTGGAGCTGGTCCTGTTCCTGGGCATGTGGGGAGCCATGGTGACAGCTGATGCCATGTGGCTGTGGCTGACTGAGGAGCACTGGTGACAGACGGCTCTGTCCTGCACATGGGCGGGGAGGAGCTATTCCTAGCTTCAGCTGGGACCCAAAATCCTTCTTGTCATTTGGGAAACGCACCCACCCACTTGTGTCTGGTGACAAGGGCTCGGTCATAGGCTTCTGACAGATGCACTGGGAGAAGTCCAAAATTTTTCACCACACAGACGTCAGGGTGTCAGTAGGCCAGCTCCTCCGGGCTTAAGGGACCTGTTTCCCTACTCTTCCTCATTGCTAGTGTCCTGCTTAGGGTCCCAGCTCCACACCTAGTGCCAGCTGAGACAGCACAGTGTCCCAGATCTCTCTGACTGTGACCCTTCTGCCTTGCTCGGGAGGGCCCGGTCCTGACAGTTGGGCAAACTCCACTCAAGATCTTTTGCTTTGTGAGGTCTGTGAAGCCCCTTCTCACATCCCAGGTGCTGAGATTAGACAGATGTTGCAGGCTGTTCTCAGCTCACCTGTCTGCAATCTGGACTCTGGCCACCAGATCCAGCCACCCTGGGGCTGCTTGGTCAGAAACGATGATTTGGGGTGGCACATGGGGCCTAGGGTACAGGGGGTGTCGGAAGTGCCAGACTGGCTTTGCCCACAGCACTCTGCTGCTGTGGGAGGTCAGTACTGCAAGTAGCAGGGCCACCCCAGGAACACGCATCCCCTATGCTCCCCGAACGCAGGCACGTGAGAAGCCAGGTCCCGACTCACTTAGTTCTACTTAGCTCAGATCTGCAGAGCTGCCTGGGCCCCGGCACCATGCCCGGCTGTACAGCAGCCCATATGCCCGGGGGGTGGTCGCAGCGAGAGCCACGCATGTTCTAGCCTGCACAGCCTGCACCTGTGTGCACAGCAGCCCCTCTGGGCCTCTCGGACCCTGGGTCCCAGACACGGCCACCAGGGTTGTCACCTCCTGGAACATGTGTGGGAACCAGTGACGCCATGGGAGATAGGCAGTGGCACACAGGAGGCGAGGGGCTGCAGGAAGACAGGACAGAAGAGGGAATCCAGGGCGTTGCTGGGGTTACTCAGCAGCTGGCCTGACACAGCCCTCCCGTGCTTGCCTGAGCATCGTGAAATACACCTGCAGCGGGGTGACCAGAAGTCCGCCCTCCACAGAGGCCCCAGCCGTGCTGTGTCCCCAGCAAAATGTTTAACAGCATTAGGGAGGCTGGGCCCAGGTCTGAGGAGTCAGGTGGACGTGGAAAGTGACTCGGAAGCCTGGTGCCCCGATTGGCTCCCCTCAGATGGCCAAGGACTTAGGAGGCCCTTGCAGCCTGCACTGGTACCAATGCTATACTGTACCTCCAGGCTCACCTCTACCGGCGCAGGCGAAGCCTCCTTCTGCTGTGCAGTGACACCGGCGCCCATATGCCGCGCCCTCCTGGGAAGCCCCACACCCTGCAACCTGCCGGCGTGCAGTCAGAGCTGCCAGGGGCAGGGACGCATGGTGGGTGCAGGGACTACGCTACCCCTTGAGCTGCTGTCACCCTCCTCCTTCTAAGGGGAAACTGAGGCTCATGCTCCCAGGCAGCAGGCCTAGCAGCACTCGGCTCCCACCCCTCCAGCTGGTGCAATTGGTAAATTCAGAAAAACTGCTGTGAGAGCGTGAAGAGATGACCTGGACTGTGAGCCAAAGGCTGCCTGCACAGCCTGCAGTCTGAGGACACCCTGGGGGACACGACTGCAGGCCGGGGCACCTGCAGGGGAGCCCCATTCCTGGGGACCTGAGGCCAGAGACGCAGGCCGAGGGGGAGGAAGGATGCGGCCCGGGCTCCAGTTCCCGCCAAGCAGCACCATGCCACCCGCTCTCCTCAGAGCCTGTGGTCTTTGTCTCCTAAAATGTCCTCCTGTCACTATTTTTAACCCTGGCATCGGCGCTGAGACACTGACACACCGGGAAGCAGCCGAGCCGGAGGAAAGACGTGGCCTCGGCCCTCAAAGCACTGCACCGAAAACAAACACAGGAGCCTCCGCCGCGCGAGGGTGGCCACGACCATTGTCTCCCACAATTTCTGGCTCTGCTTTTAAAGTCCCAGGCTTCCTCCCTCGGCTTTTATGTTTTTCCTCGCTTTGTGAAAACACAAGGACATGTGTGTGAAAACAGACCCTTGCCTGCTGCGGCACAGCTCGGCTCCCGCTGCACCCCGCTGCCCAGCACGTTCACAGGGGGAGACACCCTCCCCCCCCGTCCCCACAGCACCCGGGGTAGGCACACCACTGCCACCACGCTGACCCGGCCATGCCCTGCCCACCCCATCGCCCGCCCTGTGCTGCCCAGCATGTGGGGTCTCCTCCCGGGGCACTCCTGAGCCCCAGCGTCTCCCCGAGGAAGGAGTCGGGCTTTCACCCGCTGTGCCCCACTAGTTGCCCTCACAGGAAACAGCTTCTACAGCCACCCAGAGCCAAGCTGGACTCAGGAGGCCCCACGGGGTCCCCTTAGCCCATAACCGCTGTGCCCAGGCATCTGAGAGGCCTGCTGGCAGCACCCCAAAACCACCGAATCTGCTGGGTCCCTGGAGCAGCCTGACTCCCCTCACCGCTGGCTTAGCCCCTTCCCCGCAGCCTCTGTGAGTCCCAGGCAAATCACCTCTCCTGGACTGGGGTGGGGTAGGTGCTATGGATTAAAAGCTGGTGATCAACTTAACGCCAGCTGAATTAAATCAGCATGTTGCTGAGTGTGGCCAGCCCACCTGAGGAAAGTCACCAGCATAAACAGAAGATGAGTGAGGCATTGTGGGTTCTCTAAGTGTTGCTGTTTGAGCCATTGGTTCTCCTGGAGGAGCTCGTCATGACCAGCTTCCCCTGTATGGGGTTGTCATCAGAGGAGCTCGGGGCCTTGTCGCTGAGAATGGCTGTGGTTCGCTTTGGGGGAGCCCTGATCCTTGCTCTGACCATCGCTTCCTGGCTCCAGAGAGGAAGATGTGTGCTGTTAATCTCCAGGATGAACTCTTCACACTGGCTTCCTGGCATGTACTCGACTGTTCTTATCACTGGAGGAGCCTGGGACCTTTGTGGCTGAGGATGGCTATGGTGCTTTTCAGGACAGCCCTGGTCTTTGTTTTGAGCGTGACTTCTTGGCTCCTGTGTAGAACCCTCAACCTACCAGCACAGCTCCTTCACCCTGCTGGCACAGACTTTCTAGCTTCCACTGCTGACCTTTGGGCCTTCCCAGTGCAGATCCGTGAAACAGACTGGCATGAGTCCTTCCCGTGGGTTCTAGACCTCCAGCTGGACTCATGGGAGGCAATGTCATGAGCTCTGGGTCTTCATCTGGACTCTTGCAGGACATTGCTGTGGGATCCAGGCCCTTCGCTGAATATTCTGTGTCTTTGGTGTTGTGGACAGATTTCCTGCACTTGCTTGTATTTAACTCCAGGTGACCATCATAAAACAAAATTATAAATTGTTTCCTGGTTCTAATTGTTCTCCTCACAACCCCTAATTACAACAGTGGGCTTCCAAGAAACCTTAATTAGACCATGATGTTTCCTACAGAACTGAGGCTACTCATTGGACCAGAAGGAAAGCAGACACTCCTTCCGGTGCTGCCTGGGGGCAGCTGCCCCTCAGCCTCCTGTCCAGAAGGCCTGGATTCCCAAAGCCACCCCAGCCCCCTCATACTCCTGAGCTTTCACAGCAGAAGCTGCCATGCAGGAGGACAGAAATACCAGCCCAAGTATTTTCCCAAGCAAAGAACTACACCCTAGCCAGATGTGGGGCTGCATGCCTGTAATCACGGCACTTGGGAGGCTGAGGCAGGAGGAATACAAGTTCAAGGGCAGCCTGGGAAAGTTAGCAAAACCCCGTCTCAAAATTTTAAAAGGCTGAGGACATAGCCCAGCACTACACACACACGCATGCCCTCACAGCGCAGATGAACACTGGATGATTTTCCAGCGCTGGGATTCGTCCTTTGTCAGAATCTCCTGTGTCAGC
This sequence comes from Dolichotis patagonum, assembly GCA_004027295.1. Taxonomy (NCBI): domain Eukaryota; kingdom Metazoa; phylum Chordata; class Mammalia; order Rodentia; family Caviidae; genus Dolichotis; species Dolichotis patagonum. The sequence continues at coordinate 39,094 of PVJX010002950.1, forward strand.
TTGGGAATCTTTTCTGGCAGTGCTGAAATGTCTCTAAGCTCAGGAGTTATTTTTTAAGAAACACGAAAATCTGCTGACCCTTTCCCTAGATTCGGGACACTGGGAGAGGGGCCGCCACTTGCACAGGCTCTTGGACACAGGATCCCAAACCAGGGGTGGGGGCATTACACCCAGGGTGCTCGCCCAGGAAGGTGTCCTGCGTGTGGCAGCTCCTGGTGAATGCCCAGGGGGGCCCACAGCAGCGCCCCGGGGGAAGTCACATGCAAGCAGATGTGCACCACAGAGGTAGGGACAGTGGGGGGACACTGGGCCCAGGAGGGGGCAGTGCTGGGCTCACTGAGGAGTTGGCATCTGGGCTGAGAGGTGGACAGGGTGAGCTTGGAGCTCGGTGTGGCCCAGGCAGCGTGGCAGGAGATGTGACGGAGGGTGAGAGGGGACAAGACCAGCCTGGAGCTGGGTCCCCCATGACTGCAGCCCTCGGGCTGGGGGACAAGCCCAGGCTCTGGGCCCACAGCCACAGGCTGACCTGGGCAAACCGGCAGTGGCGAAGGCTGTGGTGGGAGGCAGGATTCTGGTCGAGAAGAGGGGCTCCCGTCTGCACATCTCTGCCTTTGCTCAGATCCCTTCCATTAGGACCTAACACGGTACACCACAGGACTTGAGCACCTTGCTGTCCCTGCTCTTGTGGTCACCGGTGTCCTTGGCATCCCTCGGCGTGCAGCTGTGGCTGCCATCACACAGCCTCTGTGTGTCTTTCTGCACACAGCCACCCTCAGGGGGCCACTGGTCACTGGCTCTGGGCCCACCCCACCCAGGGGTGGCCTCTCCTGACCCGTGTGTGCAGTGGGCATGAGGGATGAGGACCTCAGCCTGTCACTTTTGGGGACAACATTCAACTCATGACAGTGGGGGAGGCAGGAGCCACTTCCCAGATGGGCCCCATCTACAAGCTGCGGGGGACCCAAGACACAAAGCCCCTCAGGGGAGGGGTCACATTAGGACTAAAGACCCATGAGCCATCCTCGGCTCGTCCATCAGCCTTGGGGGTAACTGCCAGCCCCCTGGAGAGCCCCTGAATCCACCGCTGAGCCCTGGCAGGAGGATGGTTTACTGTGGCTGGAAATGGGTGGGACTCTATCACCCAAGGGTGCCTGGGCATGTGCTGGGCAGATAGCCGGAGGGGCCGGGGAGGGTAGAAGATGTGTGTAACCAGCAGGCGGTGCTGGCTAAGACACGGACTCCCTATCACAGAGGCCCCGGCTGCACCCTGCAAGCAGGAGGTACTGGCTGTTCAGAAGAGGAAACTGAGGCAGAGGCAGAGGCCCTGGAGCCTGGGCCACTCTGCAGGGTTCAGGTTGGAGTGTGAAGCTGGGAAGGCACTCCCAGACCAAGGGCACCAGGCAGCAGTGAAAACCCCACGGACACAGGGAGCCCAGCTTGGTGAGCCACCCTCCGCAAGCCAGAACTCATGTCACGCTTTTGGTCTGCTTGGGCCCCAAGCTGTGGAAGCCCTAGACTCACTGCACCCCAAAGGCGCCCCATAAAGACTGCAACCCTGAAATTTGGTCGTGGAACCCACTTCCACTGATAAAAGGGTTTTGATGTCCAGCATGATGGCACACACCTGGGACGCCAGCTACCTGGGAGGCTGAGAGAGGAGGGCTGTAAATTCAAGGCCAGGTCAGATGATTTACTGAGAAGTTGACTCAAATTTTTAAAAATAAAAAGGGCTGGGTGTAGGTCAGTGGTAAAGCACTTGCCTAGCATGCCCCGAGGAGATCACACTTCTCTTTCCCAAGGCCCAAACTACCCATGTCCATCCCTGCTGAGCAAGGAGAGAGGGAGCAAGATGGGCGGAGTCCTCTCTCCCCACAAGAAGCAGAGGAGAGCAAGGCCGAGTGTGGAAAAGGAGACATAGCCCGTATCTGCTCCTTGGCTAGGGTTTCTTCAACTTTGGGACCTGTGGGGGGGTGAGAGATCAGCAGAGAACAAGTATGTCTGCTGAAGAACAACCAGAAGTAAAGGAAGAGCTGGCTGGGGCGGCGCACACCTGCAACCCCAGCACTTGGGAGGCTGAGGCAGGAGGACTGCTGTAAGTTCGAGGCCAGCCTGGGATACATAGTGAGTTCAAGGCCAGCCCGAACTGACCTGTCTCAAAAATCAAAACAAAACAAGAATCTGGAAAACATTTGGCAGTAACGCTAGACAGCATGGATGCTGGCAGAAATGGCCTGCGTCATCTGTGTGGTGCCCCAAAGCGTACCCCGAGGCGCGAGGGGCTCCTTAAGGAGCTGCCTCTGCCGCTGCTGACCCCGCAGTCTGGGCAAACATCTCCCCCAGAAGAGGTGGCCAGCTTCCCTGCATGAGCCCCGAGAGACAGACTGCTCCAGAGCACAGCTTTCCCAGACATCCACACGCAGAGCAGAGTGCGTGCCTCAGCCCCCACTGCCGGGCAGACTCTGAAGGCAGGACTTGGCATGATTTCGTGCACGGTGGGCCGAGCGGCACTTACCAGACAGGTCTGCTGGACAGCTTGCTCATTTCCAGTGTCGGCCATTAGCCTTTGAAGCTGGAATAAATAAGCACGCAGCCAAGACACGCACACGCACTCATCCCCATCCCCAGAGAGCTCCCCAGAAGCACAGTTACTCCCCAGAGGGGATGCACAGTCGGGAGGCTTCTGAGAGAAACCTGCCAGTTTCCAGGGCAGAGCAGCTTTCCTCCCTGCCGGGAACCCAGGATGCTTCTAGTAATGAGAAGAAAGACGCCGCCGCTCCGACCAATAGATGGCGCTCCTCGCAAAGATTTTAGCGCCTGAAGCCGAGCAAAGCCACTGAGGATGCGTGCTTGGGCCAAGGAGGCCCCTACACACAGGGAAAGGGTGATGGGAAGACACAATGAGGGCCTGGATTTTAAAAATTCATCACAGTAAAAGCACATCCCTAAGAACGGTAAGAAATGTATTCAAAGCGATCGAGAGCATTTGAGGAGAATTAACAGCAATGTGGCTTGTATTGTAATAATTTTTTTTTTGGTCTTTTTGAAACAGGTCCTCACTATGCATTTCAGGCTGGACTTGAGCTCACTTTGTAGCCCAGATAGGCCTTGAACTGGCAGCGATCCTCCTGCCTCAGCCTCCCAAGTGCTGGGATGACAGGCATGAGCCACTATGCCCAGCTGTAATAAAAATTTTAATTTTTTTGGTAATAAAACTTTAATAACATTAACAGTAGTTTATGATCACCCCTTGTTGAGCAAATGTTTATGGCAATTTCTGTCAAATTAACACAACACTGTGTCTTCATCCACCTTATTCACTGGACCTGGCACCATGTGACTTCTGGCTCTGCCCGAAGTTAAACTGACCATGAAAGGTCAACGTTTTGAATCAGGAGGCAGCCGTGACAGCACAACTAAAGCCTCTCATGAATCCAAGCGTGGTGGTGCAGGCCTGTAATCCCAGCACTCAGGAGGCTGAGGCAGGAAGATTGTTAGGAGTTCGAGACCAGCCTGGGCTGCAAAGTGAGCTCAAGGCCTGAACTGCATAGGGAGACCCTGTCTCAAAAAAGACAAAAAAAAAAAAAAAAAAAAAAAGGAAAAGAAAGAAAGAAAAAGAAACAGACACCCTAGAACTTGCCCAATGAGGAGGAGTAAAGGGCAGAGGGTGAGTGATAGCTGGGTGTCCTCAGGGCGTGTCCTTTCCAGCACAGCACCCTTCAGGTCCCAGCTGCCATCCCAGGGCCTGTGACGGGTGAATGGCTCCTTCTGCCTCTCTCTCCCTTGCTCACCCTGCGCTCAGTTCCACCCCTAGATGCCCACCTGGCTCCCAACGGCAGGCTCACTCGGCCTCCATGGGGCCCCTCCATCCCATCACCAGTCACCTCTCTGCTGCTCCTGTCAAAGCTCCCAAGGCCCTGGCTTCTGTGCCCTGCAGGTGACCACAGCGTGAGGCGGGAATTAGTGGGCAACCTTGCCAAATGGCAGGCTATGATGAAACCAAAATGCTCACTTGCCGAGGCCAATGAGCAACTGAATGACTAGACCACAGACAAAGGGTGGCTCAGATGGACCCTGTGGATTGGGGCCAGACAGATGGGGTTCCAGCCCGTGTACTACCATTGGAAGCCTCAGTTCTCCACCAATTACATGGCTCTGAGAAATGGCGTCTGCCCTGGTAAATGAGAAGTTCCCACTGAGGCTCAGCCAGGATTTCCTGCCCTCAGAAAGAGGCACAGTGCGGACAGCCAGTGGGGGAGCGTCTCCGTCACCTCTGCTGCTGTTGCTGAGCTTTGCCATCTTCCTCAGCTACCATCCTGGGCAACAGGCAGAGCTGCACGTGGACATTTGTGTAGCCTTTCATCTCCTCTGCTGCTGGAGTGTGGGTCACCAAGAATTCCCATGGTGTTATCAGTCCATCGAGTGGCCGGCACATGGAGGCGGAAGCAGACGTGTCCTGGCCAGACATGTCCTGGCCGTCTTCTGCCAAATGTGCCCACAGTGCAGCCCAGAGACATCCCTGCGGCATCTGGGCTGCCGGAGCGGGCTGAGGGTGAGTGCATGCAGCCTCCTACCCCTGCTGGGCCCAGACTCCGGCCCACTCTGCATCTCGCCTTGCCGTGGCCACCAGGCTCAGCCCTCTCACATTGGCCCCCTGGGACCCCCTAAGGCAGACACCAAGCTTGGGGGAATGGGGGCCGTGCCCTCCCGACCCTTGAACCTCTCCCACAGGCCCATCACTCTTGCCCTGAGTGTCCAGGCCCAAGATGACCACGCCAGCTGGCACTCCCTCTTCTGACTTCTGAGCACTTACCTGAAGCCTTTCTTGCCCAAGATCCTGGGCATGTTCCAAGAAAGGCAGCCTAAAGCCCTCACCCTGCAGGCTGCCTCCAAGCTCCCCAGCTAGACTGGGTTGGACCTGACTCTGGCTCCTCCCTGGACTGTCCATTTGTTGATCTATCCAGCCCCGCTTCCCCAAAGCCTGTTGCTGCTTCTCCGAGCTCTATGCCCCGCCTCCCCCGTCTTTGGCAAGCTCTCCCTCCGCCTGACATGGGCATCTCTGAGTCTAGACCTGCCCTTCCACGCTCTCTGGGCTGGCGAACCACCACCCCACTACACAGTCCCCAGGCCAAACCGGACCAGAATAATCTGCCCCCAGGTATTCTTATCTCCCAGGGGTACGGAACAAGCAGACCGGTTTGGGGGGTGGGTGCACCCAGTCAGCTCAGCCCATCCGGGACAACTGTGGACTTCCTGGAGTCCGCGGGAGACAGGCACCTCAATCCCCTCGCGGAGGTGAGAGGGGGAGGGGCGCGTGCTGGCTCCCGGGCCGCTGAGGTCGGCACCAAAGATGGGCAAGAGCGACGAAAAGGCGGGTGAGGAGTTCCCGAAGCTTGGGCTCTGCCGGAAGCTCCACGTGCTCAGAGCCGGCCGGGTTGCCTGGGGCCCGGGGCGGGGCCGGGGGCTTGGCAGGGCGGGGCCAGTGCGCTGGGGCCAATGGCGATGGTGGGCGGGGCCTCGAGGCGCCCCAACGGGGGCGGGAGGTGGGCGGGGTCGGCGGGCGTGGCTATAAAGGCCCGGCAGGCCCAGGGGCACAGTAGAGCGGTGGGGCCCACGGTGTTCATTTGGCTTGGCGAGCCCGGGTGTCCGGGCCCGACCGGCAGCGAGCATGGCGGGCGCGAAGCGGCGCTCCGTAGCGGCCCCGGCGGCGGCGGCGGCCGAGGAGGAGGAGCAGCAGGCGCGGGAGAAGATGCTGGCCGCGCAGCGCGCCGACCCCGCTGGGGAGAGCGAAGGCGTGACCCTGCAGCGTAACATCACCCTGCTGAACGGCGTGGCCATCATCGTGGGTACCATCATCGGCTCGGGCATCTTTGTGACCCCCACGGGCGTCCTCAAGGAGGCGGGCTCGCCGGGACTGGCGCTGGTCGTGTGGGCCGTGTGCGGGGTCTTCTCCATCGTGGGTGCGCTCTGCTACGCCGAGCTGGGCACCACCATCACCAAGTCGGGTGGCGACTACGCCTACATGCTGGAGGTGTACGGCTCGCTGCCCGCCTTCCTCAAGCTCTGGATCGAGCTGCTCATCATCCGGCCCTCCTCGCAGTACATCGTGGCTCTGGTCTTCGCCACCTACCTGCTCAAGCCACTCTTTCCCACCTGCCCGGTGCCGGAGGAGGCCGCCAAACTCGTGGCCTGCCTCTGTGTTTGTGAGTAGGGGACCCCCCGGGGGAAGATGGGCAGGCGTGGTCCTGGGTCCCTGGTCCCAACGTCTAGCATCCCTGCGACCCCGCCTCCCTGGACCATAGGAGACAGGTCTCAGGTGCCAGAAGCTGGTGTTTCATTCATTCCATCAGCCTCCGGGCCCCTGGGAAGACCTCAGTGAGCGGGTGGGGGTCTGAGCCCAGACGCCAGTGAGCAGTCTTTTTCCCCACCGCATCCAATCCATTAAGACTTACACGCAGTGCCACCCGCAGGCAGGGCGGCTGAGCAATACTCAGTGTGTCTTGCGAGGGCCCACGTGGAGTGACTGAAGGCAGTTTCCTGTTTCCGCTGCTGTTGTGATTGGTTAAGATACTGCAGTTAGAAAAAAAAATCATTCATTTCTGTTTTCCAAACCAGCCTATCAGGACTTGGACAGGCTGACTCATAAGAAAACAGTAGTAATAAAATTTTGTGTGTGGGGGAAAGGTTGCTCACTTAGGCCCAGCAGCAGGACTGAATTCCCCTTCCCCAGCAGCAAGGGCAGGTTGGTGCGCACAGTGCTAGTTGGCCAGAGAGTTTGCTGCTGCAAAACAAAACTGCAAAAACAGTGTTCTTGCATAATTTCAGGATTTTTAAAACTCAGTTGTAGCAAACGCTACCTGGTTGGTTTGGGTTTGTTTTTGTTTTTGGCTTTTGGCAATTCTCAAGTTCATGTCTGGCCAGGCTTGGACTGTGCTTTCAAAATTCATACTGTAGGCACTGGTCATCCAAGACCTGGATTCTCTTGTTTGCGTGAAAGCTGCCTGGATTTAGGCCCCACCTGCCTCTTAGTAGCGTACATAATTACAAGGCTAACAGGGTTACACTTGCATTTGCGTACTAAGCAGTGACTTAGTACTTGGAGCCGAGCGGCTCCTGGCTGGCAGTGGTACCCGCTGGTGCTGTGCATGCTGGGTGGTGTGGACCGGCTCGGCCAGTCACCCTGCACTCAGAGGCAGGGTGATGTGGGACCTGAGCCAGCCATACTCTGCCAAATCAGAAGCCTTCCTGAGGCCAGACAAGACTGGCACCATGATGAGGAAAGGAAGCATGAGCAGGAAGGCCCATGGCTTCTGGGTGCATTGTGCAGGACAGTCCTTGGGGGGGGCGACCCCCTGGGCTGTGTAAGGAAAGGAGCAGGCCTCCGACACAGACGTTGCTTTGCCTGTTTTGTCTTTAGGGAATTTTAATTGTTGAATTCTCTTCGCGGCCAGGTGGTATGTAATGCGTCAGCCTGGCTGGTAATGGTGTGGACCTTTAGAGGGTCGCCTCTTGTCCCAGAAACTGACCCTGGAAGCTGGGGGTGCTGAGCTCCAGAGGCACCAGCACACTTGGGAAGTACTGCTTTGGCCAAGGCAGGTAGCGCGAGGCCGGCTGTGTGCTAGTTCTTTCTAATGAAAAGCCAGCTAGCATAGGACTACGTGGGCCAGGCGGTACATCTGGTCAACTGAGGTCCACTTCCTCCTCCTCTGGCCCACCCTGGGCCAAGACTCCCACGACTAAAATGCAGCTTCCAGAGCCTTCTCTGTACAGAGTTCGCTCTCTACCATGTCAGTTGGATTGCCTCATGTCTCCTTGTCTGGCTTGTTTTCCAGCCAGAGGCAGTATCCCACCTTTGTGTGCAGCGGCAGCTGCAGGTTTTCAGTGCTGGGGATGCTTCACTTAGGGCTCCAACAAGGGTGCTCACCATCAGGGTTCTGGCTTTGAGAAAACAGTAGATGGGGTGTGCTGGACTCTAATGCCATAGCCACAGTACCTTTCAAAGAAGCTGTTCAAGCCAAACCTTTTTGTGCTTCACACATCTTTAGATTAGAGGGCTTTCACACATCTCATGAGTAGCTTTCAAATAGTCCTTTGGACCCCCACAGGTGAAACCCCAGAGGAAGTCTGCTTGGAAACGCCTTGCAGGGTGCAGATGTGGGGTTCGGTGTCAGTCAGTCCCTTCCCATGCAGGAAGGCCACACTTTGCCAGGGCCCCTTAGCCCTCTGTTCACGTGTATGTGTCACGCCCTTGCTATTGGAACAAAGATCTGCAGTGACAGAAAGGGACAGGTGGTCTGCAGGAGTGGTCAGCACCTGCCTGGGCCATGTGTGGGAGGCTGCATCCCAGTGCCAGGCCCCAGCCAGGGAGGGAGAACTCTGGGGAACCCCCAGAGGTGCTGACACCACCCATGGAGTCCAGGGAGGGTAGACGGGGCGTCAGAAGCTTCAGGTGTGTGCAGCCTCTCAGGCAGAGGGGCAGCTCAAGCCCTGACCCAAGGACAGCTATGCAGGGCATGGGAAAGTTTCTGGCATTCAACAGGAGAGAAGGGTTTCAGTGTATCTTAATGCTCACATAGCAAGTGGGTCCCAGAATTTCTCCTTAGGAAGGGAAAGGCCAGGCCTCACTCACCTTGAGCCTGCTCCTCTACCAGGGCCACGCAATGACCTCCAGACCACACGCCGTGCGGGTACCTGGCTGCAGGGAAAGGTCCGGGCCACACAGGAGGCCAGACTCAGCCTTAGCTCTGCCGGATCCTTTCAGCCCTGAGGGCCTGTCCCTCTGCAAACCTTTCTGTTAGTCTGGTGAAACGGCTTGGCTGGCCCTGCTCAGTGCGTGGGCCGGGCCTGCAGACAGGAACAGTAGGGAAAGCAGGTTCCTGGGGTCTGGCACGGGGAATTAGGGCTGAGGTCCTTTTCGCAATGTGTCTTGAGTGTGTTTGTGTTTTTTATTGGTCCTAAAGATGAGTGAGTTGCTTAAGGGGGTGAATTATTGCTTCATGAGAACATGAAAGCGCTTACATGGACTTCAAGTGATGACAGATTTTACCTACAAAAGATGCACAGATTAAAGCCGAGGTTCTGGCTGGACTGGGGTTTAAACAGGCAGCTTAACCTTCCCTGGTCTTGCTCTGTCGGTGTACTGCTGGGTCCATGGAGTCCCTTACTGGGACACCTGCACAGGCCAACCAGGGCAGCTTCTCCCTCCAGGTAGGAACTCTTGGACTGAAGGATCAGAGCTGGCCCTCTGCCACCTGGGGTCCCCTACCCAAGCTCGGGGTGTCAGAGACCCAGCCTGCAGACCACGGTACCTCACATGCAGATAGGTGTCTGCTGCCTGTTGCTGCTGAGTAGAGGATGGGACCCTACCTGCCAGGACAGCCACCAGGATTGACTTACTGTCATGCCCCAGGGCAGCCAGTGCATTCACAGAACTCTCGTCTCTGGTGCTGTGAACCAGAGAAATGGCGGTAAGCTTGCCTGGGCTTCCTAGCTAGGTCTCCCACCCCTGACAGCCCCTCCTCTCTGGGTGAGGGTGGGTCCAGGCAGTGACCCTTCCTGGCCTTTGTGTGTCTGGGTACCTGTGACCTCTGTGTAGAATGGGGCCTCGTCCCAGCCCCACATGGGTGTCAGAGAGGATTAGGCCAGGCAGTGTCAGTCACATGACACCCCCACACACACAGTGGGGCAGCCCAGGGCTGGCTCTGTGTTCTCAGCACAAATGAGGAGAGAAGGAAGCCAAGACAAAGGCCAGGTGTCTTCCTTCCCTGGAGCTGGGCTCCATCGTGACCTATCCTTGGTGACAGGCTCAGTCTGAACTACCAAGGGGGTTGGGGGCCTCGTTGAGGGCCCAGTCAGCTGAACTGAATTCCTAGCATCCGATATGGTGATAACCAGAGGGAAGCCTAGGATGTGGGGTGCTTTGGGCACCCTTGTCATCTACTGGTCTCCTGTGCCCCTTGGGTGCCTACCACTGTAGAGCCCCCTCTAAGCCCCGACCTGTCCCTGTCCCTCGAGCCTAGGGTGTCTGGACACCTGCCAGCCTCCCCTGCAGGGGCCCTGGTGAGCCAAGAGAAGTCCTGGTGTTTCCAGGGCACCCGGATCCCTGTGTGTGCAGTGCATGCTCGGTGCAGCTGACAGCCTGGTGATTAGCCCTGAAATCCGGCTTTCCCAGCAGCCATGCAGGGGCAGCTGGCGCTTGAGTGGGTCACGCCCAGTCACGGGGCCGGCCTGGGCCTGTGGGGCTGTTCCCAGAGCGCGTGACCCCCAGGCTGGTGGGAGATAGGCGGGCGTTTGTGCCCCTTTCCTTCCGGGTCGCAGAGCCTGGGGTAATCCCACAGGAGGCACAGGATCACCGCCAGAAGGGCACGGCAGGTGCCTTTTCCCCACGAGGTAGTGGGCAGCTCAGGCCCCTCAGCCCCAGCAGGGGCAAAGCTGCCTGCACAGCACGTGCTCAGACTGCACCCTGGCCTCTGGCATCCACAGAACCACCCTGCTGCAGCCAGGGAAACTGAGGTGGGAGTAGGCAGGGAGCTCAGAGTTGTGGCACCACCTCCATGCTGACCACTGTTTGTCATCAGGCGTGTGGACACCCAGCGTGCCTCAGTGGCCTGGTAGTACAGAGGTCCGGCTGTGTTCTGGGCTCCTTGGGGAGCGCTTCCCTTCCCTCCCGTCCTCTGAGCTTCCTGTTGAAGTTCACTGAGCTCCAGGACAGCCACCCCAGCTCTGCCACCTTGTCCCGTACACCTCCAGACATACTCGTTACCTGCAGGCCCCTCATGCTATCCCAGGCAGTGCCATTCCGCTCCACTGCTGAGTTCTACCAGGGGGGCCCACACCCCATGGATCCTCGCAGACTCTAGACTCTGACTGGGGAGGGCAGGCTAGGCCGCTACGTGAAGCAGCAGCACTGACTTCCCCTCCGGGCATGGGGTACAACGCATGCGACCTGATCTACGCTGAGTCACCCTGGCTCGGGGACCACGCACCAACCCCGATGTGTGAGCTGCAGTGAGTGGCACCAGTCACCACGACTGGCTCCGCATTTTGTCCATGAGCTGCCACGGCCGGCCTAGGATCTGCCTTTGGTTTCTGCTGCGCCCTGGACAGGCCACCAGGCTGGCTGAAGAGGAGGCTGCGGAGGAGGCTGTGTGGATGTCACTAGGTCCCCTGTAGGGCCTTTGTCAGTCTGAGTGATCTGGGAGATTTCAGGGCCCCCGAGAATCCTGAGCCATGACCTGGCTCTGTTCCTGAACTCTGAATCCCTCCGGCTACGTGACCAGGCTGGGTGCTTTGCCAGAGTCCAGGGGTGGGAGTGGGCCCGTCAGAGGGGTCCATGGGGCTGGTGAGGGTGTCCCTGGCAGGCAAATGTCGTGAGAGCCTCCTGGAGCTGCCGCTGGCAGTGGCCCCAGGGCTCAGCCCCCCACAGGCCCAGCTGTTATTCCTGAGCTGCTTGAGGCCTGCTGGGAGCTGGCAGCTCCCCTTAGCTGAGAGACGCCCTGGCCTCAGCACCTGAGGCCCTTCGGGCTGGGCAAGGCCGGGGGCTGTGTCCCAAACAGCTGTGCAGCTTCCCTACCCTGCCCCACAAACTCGCTGGGCGCACCGCAGCCAGCGGCTCTTCACACAGTCTGCTTCCGTCTGCTTCCGATAAAGCAGCCTGGGAGCCCCACCCCCCACCCTCCTCTCCCACTGCCCAGAGCTGGGCCACCAGCCAGTTGCGGGGTGGCATCCACGTGGTCCTGGGGCTTCTTCACAACAGCTGGGCTTTGGCAGGACACATAGGAGACCTATGTGTCCCTCTCCAGCTCCGTCCACTGCAGCCACCATATGTGGGTGTCAGACTGGATGTTGTGACTTCCCTCTACCCTACAGGCTGCACCTGGGCGGTCTTTACCCTTTCCCTCCCTGGAATGCAGGCCTTGGAGTTGGGGTGCGTCACGGGTTGCAGACAGGGAGGCTCTGTGCCAGTTGGTGACAGAGACTCCTTATCACCTGCACATAGCCTCAGCACCCCATGGTGACTGTCAGATACGTGATCGGGTGGGACGTGTGTACGCGCGTGTTGCTGCCCCCTGCTGTGTGTGCAGGATGAGCAGGCCCGGAGGTTAGGAACTCGCCTGGGTGTCAGCCTGGCAGAACTCCAGCTCCTGAGACCAGCTGTGGTACCAGGGACACTTCCTTCAGGTGGCCACTGGGAAAAGAGTCACTGGGGGGGGTTCCTCCTTCGCCCTGGTGCAGGACATCAGCTAGCCACTGGACTGGGTTTAACCTGCCTCTCTCTGGCCTATACCGAAGATTGTGGCAGCTCCACCCTGGACAGTCGCTGGGACCCCACTCCCATGCCGGGGACGGGGGGGGGTGGGTGCTGTGGTCTATTAGAAACGGAAAGGGGACGGGGCCAGCGCGGTGAGCATGTGGCCAGGGTTTCACCCACAGCCTCCACTCAGGGCTTTCCACAGGATGGGGGTCAGAGCAACCCCAAAATGCCTGCCCTGTGCCGGCAGGTGGGGTGGGGAGCAGTGGTCGCTCTCCACCCCCGAGGTCCTTCTTGACTCCTGCAGTCCTTGCGTTTTCCTTTGTGCCCCCATCCCTGCCCCATGTGGTGAAGAAGCCCCTAGTTCTGGGCCCAAGTCCACGTGAGCTGAGATAGCGTCACAGGGCTGCATGCGTGGGCTCTCTGCAGCCCCAGCGCCTCAGGGATGCGCCAGATGCAGATTCTTGGGCCTGTCCTGGACCTGCCTGGCAGAAGCTCTGGGGGCCCCAGGATCCTGCAGGGCAGAGCCGCAGGGCTGACAGTCTTATCAGGGATAAGAGCACAGGGCAGGAAGGCTGTCAGGGCCAGGGCCAAACGGTGGTGGGAGAGGTGGGGAGGCAGGTCCCCGGTCTAGTTTCATCTGTGTCCCTGCGTGTGGGCGGAGCTGTCCTCAGGAGCCCTGGCCCCCTGCAGGCAAGGGCCCTGGGTCCCAGGCTGAGCATCCAGCTTGATGCAGACTGGGCTGGGCTGGGTGGAAGCCTAGGTGCAGTCGCCGTGGTCCTCAGGTGCTGTCCTAGGACCTGGTGCCAGCTGCACTTCGAGGGGCTGGGCCAGCAGTACTTCCCGCCAGCAACGAAGCTGAGCTGGTTTCCTACCCCCGGTTCAGAGGGGCCTGCAAGAAAGGTGTGGCCAGCAGAGTTCTGGACAGTGTGACCCTCGCCCTCCTGGCCTCACCCGTGTGAAGCAGCAGTTGCCTCTCTGAGTATCACCCTGCCCAAGCGCACCCTCTCCACTCCTCTGGAGAGTCCCCAGCTGAGGTCACAGCAGCACCTCTGTCCTAGCTGAGTTTGGAAGGGACAAAAGGCCGAGTCCCAGGGTCTATGCCTGAAGCCCGAGCTGAGAGGACGGGTGTGCTGGTGGTGGCCTGCAGGTGGGGCGTGCTCCTTCCCTGGCTGGGCAGTGCCCTGCTGTGAGGTGTGCCCAGGGAATGAGTATGTTTCCTTGCCCCAAATGCCTGGCCCAGGTGGGGCTCGAGGTACCTGAAGAGGGGTGGGCAGTGAGCCAGCAGGACCTGGCCAGACAGCTGCTAAGGGACCTGGCTCCTGTGTGATGCTCGGGCTGTGGGCCTTGTGGCAGGCAGGTAGACCCTAAGGGGATGTCCCTGAGACAGGAGTTGCTGCTGGCTTGGCCCCAGGGGAGGAGAGGCCCAGCGCACCCAGCCATCCCGCAGCAGATCTCCGCCTGGCCTGCCCTGGGCCAGGCTTGTGCACTCCCCTGAGGCACTGTCTCACTGGCCAGTCCCCTCCCAGCCACTGGCTGGAGGCTGCAGGTTACCAGGGGTGGCAGTCACAGCCCAAACCTGAGTCACCTGTGGCTGGGAAGCCAAGCAGGGGGTCAGGGAGGGAGCGGAGGTGCAGGCCCACTCCTGGACGTGCAGGCCCACTCCTGGACGCCTCCCGGGTGTCTTGTGAAGGCCGAGAGGCATGGGGTCCAGATGAACTCATTCATTCAAGGTCTTGTTTCATTTTAAAATGCTGGGAAAAGGGCTCAGGAGGATAATGAAGCCCTTGTCTGCCCATTATCCTATCAGTGGCCTTAAAGTGTCATCGTCTACTCCAGTCCTTCTATGAGAGAGACAGCACTGTAAAGTCCCCTTTGTTCCTGGGGCCACCCCAGCCTACCCTGGAGGCTGTGATCTGATTTCTTCCATGTCAGGAAGGGTCTGCATCAGGGTGGTGGGAAGGGGAGCCCCGCTCAAGAGTGGTCGTGGCCGGGCACCTGCTGGCCTCCTCTGTCCACTTGGCCCCTGGCCTGGGCTCTCCACTTTTTGGCAGGGGAAGAGCTGGCTTGGATCTCCAGCGGGGCAGGCGCCGGCCGGCAGAGGAGGGGACCCTGCCTAGGGCCAGGGTGGTGCATTGTCCGGAGTGACCTTCGAAGCTCCATTGTCCTTTCCTGGACACCCAGTGCCTGCACCTGGGAAACGGGGAGAGGGAGCCCGACCGCTCTGCAGTGTAGCAGGCGCGGCCTCCCTCCAGAGATGTGACTGAGACGGAAACCCTAGACCACGGCGCAGGCAGCCGTGTCTGGTCCCCGCCCCCTCTGCCCCGCCCTTCGGTGCCTGATGCAACACGCTGGCTTCTTGCTGCAGCCGGAAAGCCAGGCGTGCCTGGGGGAGGGGCCGAGGTGCTGCCCCTGTGCCCCAGCTCACTGTCCCTTGGGAGCTGACTTGTGAAAGCAGCCCCGCCCCACACGCCAGACCTGGCAAGCAGGTGGCCTGACAGAGCGGGCCGCACTGGAAGCGTTTCCATTTCCCGAGCACCAGGAAGAGGGCTGTGCGCAGCTCGTCGTGCACTTTGCTTTGCCGGTGTGCTGGGAGCCCCAGTGTGTCGCCGTAGCCACTGTAGTAACAGTGACCACGGCCCAGCACCCCCAAGCCAGCTTACTAGTGCGAGGTGGCCCAGCCTTGGGTATGCTGCTGAGGCCGATCCTTCCGGAGAGCGGCTGCTGCCGGCGGGTGGGATCGAGGATGACTCAGGAGTCTTCCTGTTTTCCTGCCCCCTGAGTCAGCCCCATCCAGCTAGCTAATTAGCATCCCATCGTTTTTTTCAGGGACCTGGTCCTGAAGTGTGCTTAACCAGTCCAGCTGACAGAAGCCACCTGGCCACCTGGGTTTGCGGGGGCGGGGATCTCAGGGCGATCTCCCTGGAGGGGAGGGCGCTGGTTAATGTTCAGCTGCGGTTGGTGACCAGGAGGTCTGGCCTGTGACATCTGTAGAGATGCAGCCAGGCGGATGTGGCTCACGTCATGGAGCATTTTCAGCACAGGGACCAGGGGCCACCTGACCCTTAGGAACAGGATGAGCTGAGGTAGCGCAGTAGGAGGGGTGGGCGGTGAGTATTAGTCACTTTTTTTTTTAATAAATTTTTGTTCTGCCATCTACTAGAGGACTGTATTTGCTGGTGTCCAGGGGCCCAGGCAGGACTGGCCAGTGTCTGGGGTGTTGGTCACTGTGTCAGCCACCTGCCCATGGGCCCGACCCCCTCGTCTCCTCCAGGCACCGTGGCCCTCCCAGCCCCTCCTAGGCCCTAGTTTCATACACGCAGGTGTGGCTGCTCGGTGCGTGGTGCCAGTAAACAATGGGTGCAGATTCTCGGTTCTCAGTATCAACCCTGACCCTTCAGACCACAGTGGAGTGGGAGTGGTTGCCCACCCCTCATCTCAGTTGCCCAGCACGCAGAGCCTTGGCTCGAGGAGGGCTCCTGGTGTAGGGGTTCCCCATGGCTCCCGGCTCAGCACAGATCCCTGCTGACAGGACACCTGTGTTTTACCTGCCAACACCCAGATGGTCAGGGGAGGATCCTCACTGCAGCCACAAGCACTGCCAGAAGTCCCCAAGGTGCAGGGGTTACAGCCATCCTCCCAGTGGCCAGCTTGCATGTTTCTCCTGGATCCCGAGTGAGCCTTTCCTGAGGACAGGGTCCCTTGAGGAGGCTGATGAGCAGGTTCCTTGGGAGACTGAAATACTCTCCTTCAAAGGGAAGTCCGTTAGGGTAGTCCAGGAGCACCTGGGATCCCTGTGTTTTCACCTTTGACCTTGGCTGTAGAGAACCAGCCACAGACGCCCAGCCTGTGGGAGGGACCCACATGGACACAGCCTGCTTCCCTAGCATCCCAGCCTCACCCCTGTGTCCTGACCTCACTGGCTGGTGGGGATTCACGCTGCCTCTACCCCCACAGTGCTGCTCACTGCTGTGAACTGCTACAGTGTGAAGGCCGCCACCCGCGTGCAGGACGCCTTCGCGGCTGCCAAGCTCCTGGCCCTGGCTCTCATCATCCTGCTCGGCTTCATCCAGATTGCAAAGGGTGAGTGCAGTGCCAGCCTGGCACATAGCTCCCCGCTCTGCATCCAGGCCCAACAGGTCACCCAAGGAACGCATGCAGAGCCAGGCACCCTCTAGCGGGCCTGGGCTGGAGCTCCTTCTCCTGAGTCCTAAGCACCCATGGCTGAATCCGCCTGGTCCAAGCAGGATGCAGAGGGTCCCGTGCTGAGCCTGTACCTTGACCTGTGTCCCCATGTACGTGCCTGGAGCCCTCTCTGGGTCTCTCAGCAGTGTGACCGATCCGGGGATTGTCTTGCAGGTCCTGGCACAGGTTAGGGAAGCAATGGGGGGCTGCTTGGCTTTAGGTCCAGCAGCAGCACCAGGAGCCCCTCAGTGGAGAGAGTTCCCCCAGGAGGGCAGTGCCTGTCCTCGGGCATGAGCACCAGGCCTGGCAGTGCAGCCACCTGTGTAGGCGAAAGAACATTGTTCTCCTTTTTTGTGAAATGGAAGTGAAAGATCAAGTGAGAGTAAAAAACAAGACAGAAACCTATAAATCCTGCCACAGAGACGCAGCCCCATCCACACACAGCAGCAGTGCGCTTCTAGCCTGGGCGACCTGACTTTGGTCGTGGGCTGTGTGACTACAGGCAAGTCACTTGCCTCTCTGTGCACTGCCTTTGCTCCGGGGCTGGGGCCAGCTGGATGAGAGAGTGCATGCTGAGTTCTCAGATGGCACAGAACCAGTGGGTGGGCGTAGCTTGTTGTCTGTGTGAACGTCCATGCACACACATGCTATGCATGAAATTCGTCCTGCATCTTTGTCTGCATTCCACCTCCTTTTCCACAGCTGTGTAATATTCCAGAGTGAGGGTGTGCACAGTTATTCTGTAGTGCTCGACAGGTGGCTACAGGCCTGGGAACACATTCCTGAGCACTGAGTGCTCTCCCAGGGAACGTGACCCGGAGCTTGGTGGGTCATGGGCTCTACCCTCAGGCAGAGCCCCTGGCACACAGTTGCTTTGGTAGCAGGATGTCCTGGGGAGGTGCTTGTCACATGTAAAACCCCTCGAGGCTGGGAGGGGAGAAGCTCAGCCCCTCCAGGGCCAGGCTCTGTGCAGCCCACCCCCCTCGCATGCATAGCCCAGGGCCTCAGGGCCATGGATTCAGTGGCCAAGTGGGCCCTCCTGCGGCTCCCGCAGCCAGCCTCTGCCTTGCCCGTGCACATCCTTCCTGTGGGGCATCTCACCAGACAGCCCCGAGTGGAAGGTGAAGGCATGTCCAGATGGCAGGTGGGCTTTGCAGAGCTCCTGGCCTAGTGGGCACCCAGCAGCATTGCTCCTTTGACCCCGTCATCACGGAAAGGCCCCTTTCATCCCACCCCTCAGAGTTCCCAGGGACTACAGTGTCCCAGCTGGTGCTTCCAGAGCCTCCGCCAAGAGCTGCTGGTCTCCCAGTCCCCGGAACTTCCCCGCTCTGCTCTGCTGCCTGTGCCCTCATCAGCCCAGCAGCGTGCTGGTCTCAGCTCCTGGCACTTTCCTGAGGGGCAGACTTGCAGCTCCAATCTCCATGATGGGGGGGGCGCCCACATGCAGAAGACGTGGCCGGCTGCAGGGAGGGAGCAGGGTAGTAAGGGTCACTGTGGGCAGAAGGACAAGCGTCAGCACCCACAGCCAGGGCCGGCGCCACTCTGCAGTGTAGGGAGGGGACTGGCTGGGTGGCTGCGATCTGATGGACAGATGAGGAATTTAGGAGGGGGAGCCCTATTGTTGTAAAAAATGAACTCCAGTAGGGACAGCAAAGAACTTTTGTCCGGCCTGCACACACAACGGTGTGTAATCCCGTTGCTGTGGAAAACACCCCACGCCCCAGCAGTTCCTTTCTGACCTCAGGGACACCGTGCCAAGTCTGCAGAATTCCTGTCCCACCTTCCTCCCAGGGGATTTGCTCTATTCCAGACAGATGCCTTCCCTCTGGAGGATGCATTGAGGGGTGGCCCTTTCTCCCTGAACAGTCCCCCCACTTTATTTCCTGTTGGATACTGGGTTTCCCGTGCCCATGGAGGCGGCTATGCCCAGGGTCCCTCAAGACAGAAACACCCCTAGTGGTGCACCAAGGGGCCACCATCTGCTCATCCATGCCTGGGCCTGGAGAACCCGGTGCTCTTACCCTGGGTGCCCCCATCCGGCCGGCACTGTGGCCCGGCACAGCGGCTGCAGCTGGCTCCTCCCTGCTGCCCGTTTCTGACTCTGGCTGGGTGCCAGTGTGCAGCTGCCAGTCTTCTACTGAACTCCCAGCCCCTGCACCCACCCAGGGGTGCGTCCTGCTGTCTGGGGCTCGGGTTACCCTGCAGGGACACGGGACACCTGCACACCATGCACAGGAGTCACATTCGCCAGGGAGGTCCTCAGGCGGGGGCTTCTGTCCAAACTCCAGCGCAGGAGGAGGAGTGGGTGCAGGGTACAGTGCTCCTCCTCTATGCAGAACATGGGCCTGGAATGGGAGGAGCTTCAGCTGCCCCCGGCCAGAGTGGGTGGGTGACGCCCGGGACTTGTGGGCCAGTGTCATGTGAGGTGTCCAGAGCACATGGTGCCCACGCTGGCTGTCACGGGGCTCAGGGGAGTGGGGCGAGTGATGGTGGCTGGACAGGTGACCCAGAGGGAAGTCAGGGTCAGGGAGACGGCAGGTGGGCAGGCGGGCAGGCGTGGGGCTGTGGCCGGAGGTCAGGCCATTCCTAAACATGGTGGCGGCCAGGCCTTTGTTTCTGAGGCTGAGGTGGGAGTGGGGTGCTGACAGCCCGATTTCTGCACCCGGCGAGGGGCCAGGTCCCCCCGGCAGGACACACAATGAGCCCTATTGTGGTTCTGCTGAGTTGCAGAGTCCAGGGGAGAACAAACTAATCTCTTCTCCGGCAGTCGGACCAGACAGCGCGCAGACAAAGCGGGTTCAAGCGAAACTTTCTCCCTCCGCCCACGTTGCCTCTCTGGCTCCGTGCCCCTCCGGGCCGGCAGTTGGCCTCTCACTGTGTGCACAGAGAGCAAAGATGTCTCAGCCTGGCCGGGCAAGAGTGGTCACTACCTCCCCCCCACCGCCGGGGGTCCTGGAAGAGGAAGTGCCAAAGCTGGGACCCCTTCTGACACCCCGGCCCCAGACACCCACGTGTGGCCTGCAGCCCGTGAGCCCGGCTCTTCTGCACCTGGTGTGCCAGAACCCGGGTCTGTCGGGCACTTCATGGTTTGTGAAACAGCCCTGTCCTCTTGGCTGTTACTGGCCAAGTGCCCCAGGCTGGGAGAAGTGTGTTGTCCGGCGCCTGTCAGAGGAGGGAGACCAAGACTGGGGCAAAGCGTGGGGCTTGGCAACTTGTGGCCCATCTGCTCGTGGGGTTTGTGGCGGGTGTTGGAGGTGTGAGTATCAGGGGAAGGCTGGCAGCAGAGTTCCAGAACAGCCACCGGGTAGGCAGTGGGACACCAGTGCGCCAAAAGCCCACAAGGCTGCTCCCCGGCTGGCCCATGAGGCACCACAGAAGCCCGAGCACTTGCTGTGCACCTTATCCTGGCTCCTGCCGGCTCCCACAGGCCCAGAGGCAGCAGCAGGGCTGCCTGCCTCAGCAGCCCCCATGGTGGGCACCCAGCCCGGATGGGGACCCGAAACCTGTGAGGGTTTTACTCCCACCCCAGGCAGCCCAGAATCTGCTCAGCTAGGTGAGGACAGACTTGGCAGGGTCACTGCCAGTCATGTGGTCCTCACATGGCAGCTAGGGAGCCCACAGGGTCCTCCCAGTGAGGATATGCACGCATCCCAGCTGTGTCCTTGATGATCCATCCCAAGAGGCCCGCATCCAGCAGCTGCTGCACTGAGCTCAGGGCGCCACACCTGCGTGGGGACTCGTGCTGGCCACAGGAGGATCCACACTCAAGGCACCGCCCTGTCCACACAAAGCTGGACGGGCCAGGCGAGCTGCGGATCCCGAATGAGCTGAGGTGGTTTACCTGACCGGGAAAACCAACCACAAACCCGCCTCGGGCTGCCAAGGCCAACTTGGGACGGAGCCCAGGCCTCCCCTTTGTGGGGACCCAGCTTGTGGGTCTGTGACAGGATGTAGCCCGCCAGCATGGGTCACACAGGGACAGGCAGGACGTTGTGCCCAGGGCCGCTGCACTCCCTGGACTCCTGCCAGCCTCGAGCTCAGTCCTGGGAGCTGGGCGACCGTGCCCTGGAGACAGAACGCCCCTGTGGGGTGCCCCTGGCTGTGTGCAGCCCCGAGGTCTCCTCCGCTGCCCGCCTCGGGCTGTGCTAAGGACTCCCTGGCCAGGGGTGGGGCTCGTGGTTCCCTTGAGGGTTCTTTTTTTGACCCTCGAGGCTGCACACTGAGCTACACATCCAGCCCTTTTTTATAATTCTGAAACAGCTCTTGCAAAATTGCCCGGGTGGGACTTGAACTTTCGCACCTCTTGCTGCAGCCTGCCAGAGTGCTGCGATGGCTGGCACATGCCCCCGCGCCTGGCTGTTGGGTGTTCTTTACCGCGTGACTGAGTCCTGCCCTGTGCCTGCTGTGGTCCTGTGACACTTCAGCATTTAAAGGCTCACAGGTTTAGAAACACACGCTTTCCTCCGGGAAGGCTCAGGACAGGAAGCTGGGCTTTCCCCACGGCCAGGGAGGGGAGCCCCTTTCCATGTGAGGCCCAGGGCTGATCTCAGAGCTGAGGGGCTGCCCCCGCCCCAACTTCAAAGAACAGGGCCACCTGTTTTGGCCACACTCTCCAAACCCAGCTCTTCCCCTTACCCTCCTGGACGTCAGGCAGAGCCCAGTGAAAAGGACACTGGACCCTGGGGAAGCTGGAGAGGGCGCCCAGTCACGGTCCTGTGCTGGCTCTGTCCCCAGCAAGGGCCGGGGCTGGGGGCAGCAGTGGCGGCAGAGCCTGGAGCCACCCCCGCCTGCCCATCTCGGCCAGCCCTCCCTACACCTGAGACAGCCTTGGCCCACGCTTGGAAGATGCCAGGGTGGGCAGAGCATGGGCTGTTCATTGGCACTGTCCTGGGGCCCCGGCTGCTCCAGCACCGGGCACCCCAGAAGTCAGGGTGAAAGTCACGTCATTCCAGAGTCTCCAGAGGACCACAGAGGAGAACGGTTAAAATCCCCAGGACCCAGAGAGGACCCTTCCTGCCTCTTCGCGCTGCGCCAGATGGCTCTGGCTGTACCTTGGCTGGCGGTGGCATCACCGCAGTGTCCACTAGTCTCACGTGGCCAGCTCTGTCTGTCTTCTGTCCCAAGGAACTGGTCATCGAACTTAGGGCCCACTCGAATTCACCTCCAAACGCTGCAAAGACCACCTTTCCAAATAAGGACGTATCTTGAAGTCCTAGATGGACAAGAACTGAGGGACACTATCCTACACTCATGTCCTAGCTGACCAACACGTGGAACCACAAAGACCAGCATGTGCTGGAGTGCGGAGGTCCCATGGAGGTGCCCCGAGTCCCCCTGCTGGCTCTGTGCCCGTGTGCTGTGCTCCCAGGGCCCGTGGTCAGCTCTGAGCTGCCCCATCTCCAGAGCGCAGTTTCCCACGCCTGGGCCGAGCAGGGCTTTTCCATGCCCTGCTGTGACACAGAGGGCTGGCCTGGTCTCGGGGGACCCAGCAGCTAGGGAGACCCTGTCCTCTGAGTCAGGGGCCCCAGGGCTGGCCCCACCTCCGGGTGGGAAGATATCTTTCTTGGT
Organism: Dolichotis patagonum; assembly: GCA_004027295.1. Taxonomy (NCBI): domain Eukaryota; kingdom Metazoa; phylum Chordata; class Mammalia; order Rodentia; family Caviidae; genus Dolichotis; species Dolichotis patagonum. The sequence continues at coordinate 61,094 of PVJX010002950.1, forward strand.
CCCATTCCCAAGTGCCCTGGACCAGTGTGCAGCCCTCCCAGGCATCCATCAGCAAGGAACCCGGGGACGGGGACCAGCCCTTTGCCTGGGACACTCACCCTTCTCCCCCACGGGGACGGTTCTCATGGCTGCCTCTGCGTGACTGAGGGCTCTGGGCCACTGTCCCCTCGGGGCTCTCCGCTAGGCCTTCTGGGCCCCCCGCTTCGCCTGGCGGGGGCTACTCAGCACTTGGGGTTTGCCGGGGCACTCAGGGCCTGCCCACACATTAAGGAGGACAGGAGACCCGGGGTGACACAGTGAGGACCCCACTCTGCCCGGCCAGCGCAGTGGAGAATGCTTCCTGCCAAGGAGGGCTCTGCGCCCCGTGTCCTCCCGTCCCCGTCTGACCTGTGACTGCTGTCTGGCGGTCATTTCCTGCCTGCCTTCCCGGTCACCGTGGCCCTGCAGTAGTGCCCTGCCCTGGGAAGCTGTGGGGGGAATGAACCCTTCAGGTTCTGCAGCACTGTGGGAACAGTTTCAGCCTGGGCAGGTCCCCAGGAGGGGTCCCTGGGGTCAGCCTTGCACAGCCCTGGACAGCTTGAGGGCAGCATGATCCAGACGGCACCGCCACCTCCTCGTACATGGTGGGGGCAATGCTGTATGTTACAGGGCCGGCGGGGCAGCATCTCTGGCTTCCACCACTGTACAGTGGACCCTGCCAGCACGCGCCAGAACCCCAAAAGTCTCCAGGCCTTACCAAAGCCTGTCCGCTGGTTGCAGGTGGGGTGGTTGGAACGGTGGCCCTGGAGCCTGGGTCCCAGCCCTGCCTCCTCCCGGGGCTGGCACAGGGCCAGGCGTGGAGCAGCTGCTGCGAGCGATCGGGAGGGCGAGTTCTCTGCATGTGGCATCCAGGGCCGGGGGCAGGGTAGCAGCCCTCAGGACCAGGGCAGAGCTGGGGTGGTGGCGGATAGGGCAGGCAGCCCTGGCTGCCGTGAGCTCCCCACCCCACGTTACATTGGGCTGTGCCAGCCCTGGGACAGCTCTGGGGGTCCAGACTCGCACCCACTCGGTGGCACCTGCTTTTGGTCTGGCACCCGGGGAAGCCAAGGCCTCCCATGCTGGGCTGGCATCCAGCACAGCCCCAGACCGCCATGCCTGAGGGCCCTGAGCAGGTGGGGCTAGTGCCACCAGGTCGTCAGACACCTGCCTGTGCCCTACACCCACACTGCCACCCTGGGGGTGGGGCGGCCCCAGGGCCTGAGCCCCTTGGTAGAGCCCTGCGTTCCAAGTCCACCACCCGTGTCCCTCAGAGGCTGCTCCTCGTCACTAGGCTGAGTTTGGCTCTGGGGCAAGGTGGCCTGTGACGTCCTGGTCACCATGTGTGGGGCACGTGGCCCTCCTGTCCCATAGCGCCCGACAGTCTCACCCCCAGGCACAGGCAGCCCTGCCTTAGTGTCCCCACTTGGAGGACAGCTGCTCCCCAGCAGGGCACAGTAACAAGGGGACAGCAGGGCAGTGCCGGTGTGGGGAGCTACACATCTCAGGACATGCTCCGGAGCTGGAAGTGGAGCTTCGCCGCCCCCCCCCAGCCCCAAGGGTGGGCCCACTGGGCCCCCCCCACCCTGTCACCCACCAGTGCCCAGGGCCTGGACAATCCGGTGGCTCGGCAGGTGTGGTCAGCTTCTCCCAGTGCCCCAGAGTTTTGATGGCTAGGCATTCCGCTGCTGGGGATGTTCCTGAACTTGCCACGTGCCCTGACCGGCATACCTTCCTCTGTCCTGTGCCAGGTGACGTGTCCAACCTTGACCCCAAGTACTCCTTTGAAGGCACCAACCTGGATGTGGGGAACATCGTGCTGGCTTTATACAGCGGTCTCTTTGCCTATGGAGGATGGTAGGTCCCGCAGTGTCTGGGGTCCTGACATGTCCAAAAACCCCAGATCTCCACACCAGGGAGGCAGAATGGAGCACAAGGAGCCTTAGAGGCAGCTGAGATGGCCCCTGGCCCCTTGGTGCATGGCCTGCAGGTCAGCCCAGGACCAGGTTCTGTGGCCATCGCCCTCGGGATGGCTGCACAGGGACAGAAGTGCCACAGGGCAGGAAGGCCGGGAAGGTGCAGGAGGCAGGATGCCCTGAGCAAACACAGTGCAAGAGCAGTGCTGTCCCTGCAGCCACCCTCTGCACCCTCTCCCTGGTGGCCTCGGACCCCTGGGGTTCCGGAAGCCGGCTCCAACCTGCAGGGCTCACTGGGGGCAGGGATGTGTTGGGCTGTGGCTGTGTGTCCACCTCAGGGACAGAGCCGACTGCCCCTGCAGAGGGCTCATGGGAGGAGCAGCCTGGGGGCACAGGGCACCCCCTTTCCTAATGCTTGAGGGAGTAATGTGTAACAGAGCTGCGGCCTGGATTCTAGGAATTACCTGAACTTCGTCACGGAGGAGATGATCAACCCATACAGGTATGTCCAGATCGACGGCACCTGGGCGCGGCCCACAGTTGGGGGACTCTGGGACAGGACTCAAGCTGGCCGCTGGGGTCCTGTGACCTGGACAGGCGTGGGACATGTGCCTGGGAGGAGAGTGTGTGCACACGGGTGGTAGACCTGGACGGGCCAGAGTGTGGCTCCAGGAGCCCAGGCGGCCCCAAGGTGGGGCTGGGCTGGCCGTGCAGAGCAGCCAGGACAGGATGTTCAGAGTCGGTGGCGCCGGCGCCCTTGACTCTCACAGTCACTATGCAGGACCACCAGTGGCTTCGGCCGCCCTGGGTTCACACAGCTGCCCACCTGTGGCCACAATCACCTGTTACTGGCACCTTCACCAAGTGCCTGAGAATCAGGGCTCAGACATGGGGCACTGACAGGCCGGACCATGGCCCCGGGCTGCACTCTGACCTCTGCCACCCCCGCCACGGCTCCAGAAACCTGCCCTTGGCCATCATCATCTCCCTGCCCATCGTCACCCTGGTGTACGTGCTGACCAACCTGGCGTATTTCACCACGCTGTCCACCGAGCAGATGCTGTCGTCTGAGGCTGTGGCTGTGGTAAGGCCCAGGGTCCAGGCCTCGCTCCTGCCCCATGGGCTGGAGTCCTTGTCCTCGGTCTCCTGAAGGTGACCAAGAGGACTCTGCCAGAACAGCAGGAAGTGCAGGGCGTCCTCTCGGCTTGAGAAGTCCCAGGGCCCAGCAGCACCCAATCGGGTGATAAGTCAGCTCCTCTTGGTGTCCCAGGGTCCACGTCCAGAGGCACAGAGTCCCCCTCGGACCTTGGGTCAGGAGGGCCAGCTTCGGGTTCAGCTGCAGGGTAGGGGTGGCTGCGGGGCCCAGAGTCCTGTGACGGCCTGGCCTGGCTTCTGCGGCCCCGGGGCTCTGCAGCACCCCCATTCTGGGCCAGTGGCCAAGGCTCATTTAACACGTGGACGTGGTGTCCCCTGCCTGCCAAGGCCAGGACAAGGAAGGCGGAGCACCAGCCCCAGGTGACCCTCGGCTCTCGGTAGCTGGATACAGTGAGTGGCAAGGGTGGCCCAGGAGCCCGCTGAAGGGTCCCCAGTCCCTCAGCGGCTGGACCCAGAGCCAGGTCACAGGCAGGGCTACCTGCCGCCTGGCCGAGGCTCACGGAGCTATGTCGCCAGGACTTCGGCAACTACCACCTGGGGGTCATGTCCTGGATCATCCCGGTCTTCGTGGGCTTGTCCTGCTTCGGCTCGGTCAATGGGTCCCTGTTCACATCCTCAAGGTGAGCCCACCCAGTCCACAGCCCCCGCTGCCTCCCTGTGCTGTGAGCCATGTTAGCCATCGGTGGCTCAGCGGTCATGGCCACAGGAAGCAGGGCCTGCGCCCCCTGTGGGCCCTGAGGTGAGGGTCGGGCTGTGGAGTTGCAGGCAGGGCTGACCACCCGCTCTCTGTCTGCAGGCTGTTCTTTGTGGGGTCACGGGAAGGCCACCTGCCCTCGGTCCTCTCCATGATCCACCCCGACCTCTTGACACCCGTGCCGTCCCTTGTGTTCACAGTAAGCCTGCCACGGGCCCCTGTGTGCACACCTGCTCTCGCACACTTACGCCCACACCGCACTGCCCAGAGCAGACATGGGATCAGGAGGTGTCTCGGGCGTGTGCCGCCAGGCTGGGGGGACACCAGGGACTCTGCAGCCTCAGTCTGTAGCTCTATCTGTGCCTGAAGCAGCCATGGAGACATTCAGCCCTGCCCATGGAGCTGCTGGGACCACCTGGGCTCAGCTCTGGTTGCCCTCGGGGTCTCAAGAGGCTGTGCTCCCAGGACCAGGTTTCTCCTCGGGGCCACCCAGTGGGCGTGGGTGGGCAGCATGGGGCTCCACCTCAGTGCACTGAGCCAGCAGAAAGCCCCAGTGCATCTTGCTCCCTCCTACCACATTCTGTCATTGGAGGCTGGAGGTGCAGCCCCCAGGCCTCTCCCAGCAACCGGCCACTGCCTCCTCCCCGCAGCAGCCACCCCTACTCCCTACTCCCGCCTTGGCCCCCAGACCTCGAGGGCTGCCCGCTGGTTTCCCTTTGGAGACCGTTTCCGGGCGTCCCAGAGAGGGCTCAGCGCCCGTCTGTCTCCTGCAGTGCATCATGACCCTGCTCTACGCCTTCTCCAAAGACATCTTCTCTGTCATCAACTTCTTCAGCTTCTTCAACTGGCTGTGCGTGGCACTGGCCATCCTTGGCATGATCTGGCTCCGCTTCAAGAAGCCCGAGCTGGAGCGGCCCATCAAGGTGTGCACTCGGCCAGGGCCCCTGCAGGAGCAGGCAGGGCCCAAGTGTCCCCAGGAGCCTGGGCGTCCCTGCTTGGCCTCTGTCTCCCTTCAGCAAACCTAGGTCATGAGACCAGGGTGGAATGAGGCACTGTAGCAGACAGCACAGGTTCCTGATCCAGTGCCCCCACCCCCTGCTGTGCTGTGAGCTCTGGGGTGCCAGGTGTGGCTCTGCGTGAAGGTGGCAGGTGAGGCAGGGCCCAGCCAGCTCCCTTTGCGCAAGGCCATTACACCAGTGCCCACCACAGGCCCCTCTCTGTCCTCCACCCAGTGAGACAGGAAAGCCAGGCTCAAGGGAGGCAGCGGGTGACTCGATGTCCCTGGCCCAGTGCCCACCTGTAGGGCTGAGCTTTCAGGTGGCTGCAGCGTGAGGCCCCGGGGAGAGCAGGGCCCTGCCCTGTGGGGGACCAACTTGTCTGCTGCTGCCAGCCAGTGACCAACCAGTGACAGAGGCCTTGGGAGCAGACCCCAGGGGGAGGTCCGGCCTGGGCCCCGCTGCACGGTCACACTGCCCACATCGAGGTCACCCATGGGCATGTCCCTGGGAACCTGGGCCCCAAGCCCATTTTCTCCTGGGTAGACTCAGGCCAGGCCAGGCCAGGGCGCCCATGTCCTCCACACCCCGCTCAGTCCCTGCACTGAGGCTGCGTGAAGCTGTGCGGGGTGTGGACTCGCCCTGTGGTCACAGCCACTCTCTGGGGACACTGGAGATGGTGGTAGGGGTGGCTGTGAGCCAGGGCCCGGTGGGGACAGGGCTTTCCACGGGGCTGACAGGCACAGCGGCCAACACCCTGCCTGCCGACAGGTGAACCTGGCCCTGCCGGTGGTCTTCACCCTGGCCTGCCTGTTCCTCATCGCCGTGTCCTTCTGGAAGACTCCCGTGGAGTGCGCCATCGGCTTCACCATCATCCTCAGCGGGCTGCCCATCTACTTCTTTGGGGTCTGGTGGAAGAACAAGCCCAAGTGGCTCCTGCAGGCCATCTGTGAGTGTCAGGGACCCCATCCCCCCAGCACAGAGCCTGGCACCCTGGGCGGACCCCACCTCTCCCCGGGGGTGAGACCCAGAGGGCATCTGGGGACCTGGGCTGCTGGTCCCTCGTCCCAGGGCCCATCCTCACCCATCGTGGTGCTGGGAGACTAAAGGTCTAGGGTGGCTCCTTGGACAGACCCAGAGGCCTTCCCCAGAGGCCATCAGTCCTGGGAGCAGGATGTGCGCCCAGCCTGAGCCCAGTGTGGGGCGCTTTGTGGAAAGTGTCAGGTGGCCCCCATGCATAGCATGCTGGCTGCCTCAAGCCAGAATGGCACAAGGGCATGGACCTGGGATGGGGGAGCCCCTGGAACCCAAGGCCCTGGGTGTGGGTATGGGTCACCCCTGGGCTCAGGGTTCTGCTGGGTGGGCAGCTCCCAACCTATCAGCCACCAGCCACTCTCCGTCTGACCAACAGATCTGGACAGACCCTGGGGCGGGCCCAGCGTCCCGTCGAGGTCTGCAGGTTTGTATAGGATGGGTGTCTGACTTGTGCTACTCAGGAAGTGTGGGCCAGGCTACAGGGGCCCAGCTTCCCGTGGAGGAGACTAGCCCAGCTCACTCCCCGCTGGCCCTGGCCCTGGCCCGGGCTTACCCCTGCCCTCTCCCCGCAGTCTCCTCGACTGTCTTGTGCCAGAAGCTGCTACAGGTCGTCCCGCAGGAGACCTAGCCCAGACACCCAGAGGCCTCCAGCGCAGAGCGCACAGCCGTCTGCAGACCACACACCCTCAGCAAAGCAGCTTCCGGCCGAGCGCCGCCGGCCCGGCCTCCCTCATCCCCCACAGGTTGGGCACCGTGGCGGCAGTGAAGACTCTGGTACGAATTCAGTCCCAGAAGACAAACGTCTGCCCATGGCTTCCTGGGCACGAGGGACTTCCTGTCACCTCAGCCCCACCCCCGGCCCTTGTTTTCAGTTTAGTTTTTATTTTAACTTAAACTCGGGGTCCTGAGGACACCCCGAGGTGATTGTTTGTTAGAGAACTGGCACAGAGAGGCGAGCCGTGGTGCCTGCCCGCCTAAGGCTGCAGCGTGCCGCGAAGGGACCAGGTCACTGTCACAGGGTGCATGGAACTACTGAGACTCGACGTCACTGTCATGACCACAGACTGCACTGACAGGCAGACAGCCCCACTGCGTGCGCGTGGCTCTCCCCCTGCCCCAGCGCACTAGGCAGACACTGGCATGGAGAGGCCCCAGCCCTCTGACTCTGTACCCTGTAAATGTAGGGGCACCAGTGAAAATGACCCCCTTCGAGAAACCAGGTCCCCACGCTGGGAACCACGGGCTCTGGGCAGTGGCCACCTGGGCGGACAGCCCAGAGCTCCCCACAGCTCTTGGTTCCCTGGTGGGGCCTGGTCTCCGGCCCCCAGAACCAGCCGGGAGGAGGGAGTTTGGTCTCAGGACAGGAGGCGGGGAGCTTGGGGCACTCCCGTCTGCACACTGGGGGCTCTGCCTTGGCCGAAGACCACCGCCCACATCAGGAAGAGGGGACTGTACCTGGCCACGGCCGCCACAGGGGCCACCAAGTGCTCAGGTCACTCTGGGGCAGGTGGGGCATGGACAGGTCCCCAGTGCCTCCTCTGGCAGGGCTCCCCAAGACACAGGACTGGCCAGGGGACCCCACCTCACAGGGCCAGGCAGCTCAGGGCCCATGGTGCTGGCTCGTCCTGCCTGCCCTCCATCCCTAGGGAGACCCCAGGCTATCCACAGGGACCAGCCGACTTGGAAGCCCCTCTCTGCCACCACACTGGGCTGCCCTGGCCCCAGGACGGTGGTTCTGTTTCAAAGCACCCTTTGCTGTTTATTTTGTCCTGACATCTTTACTAATGCACGGGTACTGTGGCTGCCACATTTATTTATCCCGTGGTCAGCACTGCCTCACTGACTTCGGGGGGTGCAGGAGCCACACACCCCATCCCTGTGACATCTGGAGAGTGACGCGTGCAGCTGGGTGTCCTTTTCCTTGTGTCCATGGCTAACCTGTTACACTAGGCTTGTTAGGGTAGTGCTGTTGTATTGTGGGGTTTTGGTGTTTTGTTTTGTTTTTTTAAATAAAAGCAATTAGAATTCTGAGGCTGCATGTTTTCCATTTCTGTGCCCCATTCTGTGTGGGGGTGTCCTCGGGTTCCTGGGGCCTGGCTTACTCATGCAAAGTCCCACCCTGGGGACATCTGTCATCATGGCCCCTGAGCCCCGGTGCAGGAGGACAAGTGGCCTTGCACGTAGGCACAGTCAGTGGTCCCAGCTTCCTAAGTGGAGGCCCAAGGTGACAGGGCTGGACAGTGCTGGGCTGAGTAAGCTTGGGGCTGAGACAGTCTAGTCCCTCTGGGAGAAAGTTCAGGCTGCGGCTGAGGTGGGAGGGTCTTGGCCTGGCTGGGCAGGCAGGGGATCCCGGGCATCACAGCACTTCAAGGTCTAGGTCAAAGTGGGACCAGGGACAGCAAGAAATGAGAGATGGGTGTGGTGACTTGCACCTGTAGACCCACACTCAGGAGGCTGAGGCAGAAACATGACTGACCTTCAAGGCCAGCCCATGCTACCTAATAAGTTCAAGGCCAGCCTATGTAGTGAGACCCGGTCTCAAAAGACAAACACAAATGAAGGACACCTGTGTCTTTGTTTCCACATTTCCCTGGAGTGCTGGCTCGGATAGACCTGGCTTCAGCCTGGGGCATCTCCCAGTAGTGACCATGTGTTGGGGAAGGACCCGAAGGGCCAGAAGGACTTCACCGAGGAACACATCAGTCCCAGGTCTGACTTGGTCCTGTGCTCTGGTGCCCCCTGCTGACCAAGCCCTGTGGTTGTAGGTGGCTGGGGACTGCTGACCAGGCAAAGCAGGCTAGCTGGAGTGGCGGGGGCCAGGTAGGGCGGTGGAAGAGGCACTTAGGCCCCTTGGGGATGCCCTTCAGTATTGCCTCCTGGAGGGATTACCGCAGTGGTTCAGGTCACCTGAAGCTCTGTCCTGCTGAGATGGGCAGAATCTGAGAGGCCGCCCCACCCACCCATGTCCCCACTAGCCCTCTCCTGGGAGATTTTAATGACAGCCTCAGCCAGACAGGGCAGGACCAAACCCTCCCAGAGGCGAAGGAAATAACTGGCACGCACGAGCAGGGACTCAGCCTCTCCCTGTTATTAGGGATAACAGAGTGGCCGCCTCCTGGGGGAGGGGGGCCAGTGTTCAGAGCCCCAGGGCTGGGACGGTCCCCAGTGTGGGTTGGAACACACGCTGCCAGCCGTCCTGGGCAATTCCGGGTCAGCTGGCCCCGCTGCCTGCAGGCCCCAACGCTGCCCAGGAGGCCACACCTGTGTCCCTGCACTGGCCACCCCTGCCCAGGCTCGGGCTGCTGAGGGCTCTGCCAGGCTCTTCCAGTGCAGGGGTCCCGGCTGCCACCCCCAGGGCGGAGGGTTCCCTGGAAGCTCCCAAGGGGTGGCCCTTCCTGATGAGCAGGCCCCCGGGAGAGGCAGGGAGGAGATTCCCCACCCAGAGCAGGGTGGGGGTGACTTGCTTCCAGGAACCCCTTCCCCAGGAGGCGGGGCACAGGGCAGGGACTCCTCAGCTCTCCCAGGTGAGGTGGCACTGACCCAGCAGACTCTTTGTCCCTGCTTCAGCCTGGGTTCCTCCCCTGCTGGGCCGCATGGGTAGCCTGGGCTGTCTGGGAGCCATTGCGACCTCCAGCTGTCCCTGCTCTTCCTGCGTGATGTCCGTTGCAGGACTGGATTTGGGGGACCCGGCTGCACCATGGGCACTGTCCCTGTCCACAGTCCTGGGAGCAGGCCCCCCCTCATCCTCACAGGACACAGGACAATGCCCCATTGTGGAATCACGGCCACCACCTCAGAGCCCACAGAGCAGGGATACTGGCTTCGCTTCTTCCAAGATTCTTACCAAGCCTCAGTGGGCTGGACACAAGAACTTAGGGAAGGTTCCAGGGACCGTGCTCCATACAGGGCCCTGTGTCCATACAGACAGCTCACTAGTGCATGGCACGGAGGCAGCTGGGGCTTCCGGGAAATGAGAGGCCAGCAGCATAAAGCAAGCACAGAGGCCCCAGGGAGGGGCCTGACCAAGGCAGAAGCCAGCAGGGGGTTTGTCATCTCCCATGGGGCACAGAAGCTGTCTTGGCGGGTGTCGGGCAGGAGACTGTGAAATGAAAAACCAGGATTTGTGCAGGACAAACTTCAAGAGGGTTCTGGGGGGAAGGACGGTTGCAGTGAAGGACTGAGGTTAGAGGGGCGTCTCTTCTGTGGTGAGGAGCACAAAGGAAGAGTGGGTGTGGGAGCAGGTGAAAGCCTTCGGGGACCCGGTGGGCCGGGTGTTGGGTCTGCCCCAAGTACTGAAGGCAGGTCAGCGGGCGTTGTGTCCTGGTGGTCCTCGTGCCACCAGTCAGCCTGGGCCCTTGCTTCAGTGATAACGGAAATTAAAACCTGAAACTGGAGATGGAAGGAAAACTTTCACTGAAGTGAAAGCAGACACAGGGACGCAGAGCTGTGACAAAGACCCAGCTGGCCCTCACAGGAAGGGAAAGGAGGAACCCCGGGGTGGGCAGCAGGAGGGACCGCTCTGTTGCTGGGGTCAGCCTGGCCACCCCTGAGCGGGAGGCCAGTGTGAGGGACCGCTGAGGTGTCCCAGGGTACAGTCGACTGTGGCCTCACGTGGACCCTCGAGACTCGAGGGCCGTGAGGGCCGTGTGGTGCCCACGGTTGGACCCAAGGCTGTTGGGCCGGCCTGGTTGATCCTGCGCTCTGCATGGGAGGAGTCCAGGTGACGAGCCTAGGGCCGGGCCTTGTTGATGAGAGCATAGCCGTAAGTCCCCATAATCACTTGTCGTGGTGTTCTCAGTCTTTGGGGTGATAAGTGGGCTAAAGTTAGGGCCATTAAACCTTGTTCTGGCAACCTTTAGCCAGACACTCCCCAGTGACTAACCTGCCTCTATGGGGCTGGGAAGGGATTGACCAGAGCCTCACAAAATGAAGGTCAAGCTTTGCGTATTTTTATTTGCTTTTGGTCTGAGGGCAAAGGATTCCAGACAACAGGATCTCACTCTGTAGCCCAGGCTGGGCTTGACCTCGGCGACCCTCCTCCCTCAGCCTCCCAAGTGCTGAGACCACAGAGATGCGTCACCACCCCTAGGTTGTTCTACTTTTAATTTTTGTTGGGCATTTTCAGGCCAAAGCGAAGAGACACCGTTCTTAATAAAAACGCTTTCCTGTCCTGGAGGGCTTCCAAACACAAATCATGCCCTTGTTGAGCAGCAGGTTAGGGCCCAGAGGTTAGTTTGCATTTTTGTCACTGTGATGGTCTCTGTGTCAAGACTGTGTCATCCCACGAAGCCAGAGACGGACCCACCCGAGAGTCTGGGAGACCCAGGAGTCCGCCCCAGAGTCCGGCTGGGGCCTGGAGGCTGGAGGGAGCAGCTGGAAGGCGTCTGAGGCAGCCTCTGCTCTAGGGCGAGGGTATGGAGTGAGGTCCTGCTGCTGGCTGAGGTGCCGGCCTGTCTGGCAGCCCCCCAGATGGGCACAGGCTGTCTTCCAGCACCCCACACCCACCAGCCACAGCCCTCAGTGGCCAGGCCCAGGTCAACTCTGGGGCCAGCGGATCAGAAGCACAGTGACTGCTTCCAGGACAGGGAGTCCCAGCTCTGTGGGGGAGCAGCATGGGAAGCCCCACGCTTGCCCGGCTTGGGGGGAGGTCCTCCTCTCACTGCCAACTTGCAGGGCCTCGACGGTCTGCAAATCACGCGCTCCCTCGACCTGCCTCCAGGAGCAGCAGGGGAAGGAGAGCCCCTGGCTGCGTGGGGCCTTGAGGGGACTCTCTGGCCAGAGCTCAGGGGCCTGGGGCTGGCAGAGGGAGGGGACGGAAGGTATTGCCCAACCCAGGGGAGCAAAGCGCAGGGCCCCTGGGGCCCCATTACTTCCTGGGGTGAATCAGGGAGTAATGTTGGTACGCTGTGTGCAGAGCGGGCCCTGGGCCCATGCCTGGAGCCTAGCACCCCGAGGCCACCTGGCCCACGCCCAGTGTAGCCCAGCCACATCCTCCGACTGCCTCTAAGGGGCAGCTCCGCCCCAGCACTCAGCCCTTCTGAGGCTCCCCTTGGGCAGGACACCCCATAGCCCCACGTCTGGCACCCTGCTCACAGCCACACAGAGCAGGCCAAGCACCCTGCACGCTACGAGGGACCCTGTCCCAACACAGCCTGGCTCTCCCGTGCAGCCAAAGTGACTAAGTGCTGCAAGCATGGACACGGCTGGGATCAGCACCGGCCACTTGAATCTCAGCAGCTCGCCTCTGCCTGTCCCCAGAGATCGTCCTCTGCCACCAAAGAGGGTGGCCAAGGCTGCCATGTTCCCTCTCCCACAGTGACCTCTACAGTGGGTGGCGGTGGGCACAGGGCCTGGGCCTCCCCCCACGGAGGGCTCTTGCCCTCCGAGTGACCCCAGAACGAGGCCGCCCTGTCCTCCGTGGGAGGTGCCCGCCGGGCCCACAAGCTCCTTAGAAAATCCTTTAATCCCCAGCAGCTCCAGGTTCGAGGCCGGGGCGGGGTGCAGGCAAGCCCAGGCCGGAATGTGCCCTCTGTTCCCCAAGGGAGCCGCGCTTTTGCCCGCAGCGCACACATAGGAGCCACGGTCACCCAGGGCCTTCACCCTGGAATGGTCCCTGGTTTCTTCGTGGCCCTGCCCGCCGCTCTCGGTGGGTCTACCTGTAATAAACCCTCCCGCCGCCGGGTGTGGCGGCGCATTCCTTTCATCCTTTATTTTGAGACAGGGTTTTACTCAGTGACTGAATTGCCCAGGCTGGCTTTGAACTTGCCCCTCCTGCCTCAGCCTCCTGAGTAGCTGGGATAACAGGCATGCAACACCCCAGGTTCCCCGGGGAGTTTCCTCACTGCACCATGTTCTGGGAGACTGCTCAGCAGCGCCGGACACTGCCGGGACAGAGGCGGAAGCCTGCTGGGCCACACTGTTCACTCGACACTCATTGGCCGCCTCCAGCTCCCCACAGCCCCAGGACCGGGCTGTGCCTGTGTCCTTGGCGCCCTCTGTCAGTCCTGAGCTCCTGGGCAACAGCAGGCGGGCTTGCTGCCCTGCGAGTGGAGGGACACTCACCCTGCAGCCCACAGCCTGGAGCCCTCAGAGTGACAAGAGTCAATGTCAAAGGTGCCAGCGTGGAGAGGCCTGGCCGAGGACGTCATGGGCCCTGGTAGTGGGGCACGATGCAGTCATGAGGTCAGGCAAGGGACAGAAACACTCTGAAGCGGGCTGCCTGATCCTGGGGAGGAGGGGCAGGAGCAGAGCAGCGCCCCCGCCTGGGTCTGGAACCTCACCTGGGAGTCAGTCACCGGACGTGGGGGCCCCAGACCTCAGCCAAATCCCCAGCCTAGGGGTTTGAGGCCGGGCTGGACTATAGGGTGAGAATTTGTCTTGAAAAAAAAAAAAAAAAACCCTCTCATGTCTCTTTCACTGATGCATCCTGAAAATTCTTTTTCCACACAGGAGTCGGGGAAACTGTGAATTTAAGAGGGTGGATTAAATGCCTTACTTCAGCCTCAGGGACCCCCCAGGCCCAGCCCAGAGACAGGAGGGTGAGGCGCGGTGCCCAGTGGCCAGCTCTATACAATCAACAATCCGATCTTTCTCCAAAGATTCCTGAGTCATCATGCAGGTACCCTGCAGTCCCAGCCCTGCCTGGGGGTGCCCAGCACCCCGCCCTCTCAGCCTGAGCCAAGCTACCCCTCCTGTGGGACTCAGGCTCCTGTTGGAGTCTCGTCCCACAGGACCGCAACACGCAGGATGCAAGGCCTGTCCCTGGACCACACACTGGTGTCACTGAGCTGGGTGCTGTGCTGTGACCATTAGGGCTCCCAACCCCTCCAGAGCCCTCAGGGTGACAGCTAGTGGCCTCTACTTGGTCCAGGCCTGACATGGACACAGCAAGGTGCAGCCCCGTTACCGAATCGGGACTGCTGAGCCTGGCTCCAGGCCGAGTGGCCCCACCCATGGCCATCACTGCCCCTCTGTGGTGACCGATCTCTAACAGCAGGTGGACGTGTGGCTGGGCACCAGGCCCCAAACTGGGACCACACTAGGTGTCCTAGTCTCAGAGCCTTCTTTAGGGAGCACGTGGCCAGAGTTGCCTCCCTGGCAGGGCAGTCCCCAGAACCTCAACTGCCCTTCTCTGGCTCCCCAGGGAGACCACCCTGCCCCTGGGAAGGTGGTCTCGTCCCTCACCCATGTCCCTGTGCCCCCTCACTGTGCCAGGTCGCCCCCTTCCGAGGTACATGTTGAGTGCGGGAGTAAACCAGGGACTTAGAGTGAGCAAGTCGGGAGTGACGAGAGCCTGCCTAACCTTAGTCAAGCCTGGGGCTGGCTTCACCCTCCCGGACTTTCCACCATCTGTCTCCTGCCTTCTGCTTCCTCATGGGGACAATCTGGGTGCCATCCAGTGCTGAACATGCTCGGAAGCGCTCCCGGACTCCACCCTCTGCCAGCAAGTCCAGTCTCAGGCTGGGGGACATGGCCACAGCGGGTGGACCGTGCTCTCAGAGAGGAGCTGAACCCTCTGATGCCAACGCCCAGGACTGGTCCAGTCCAGGCTGCACATTCTCCGCAACCCCACAGGCGGCCGGCCGAGTTCCATCTGAGTAACTCTCCCTCAGGCCCTGCCCCCCTTCCTGTGCCCTTGGCCCCCTTTTCCCCAAGGGTGCTCACTGCTTTAGGCTTTGTGGACATGAACCTGGGCTCCTGGGGCCCCCGGAGCTGGGGCAGGCAGGTGGGGGTATCCAGCCTTCTGGAGGCTTGCCATTGTGTACCCCAGGAAGGCAGGGCTAGCCCCGAGGAACTTGGCATGGGAGACAGCACAAGGTGTCCCCAGCAAAGCGGCCAAGTTACTAGCAGGGCAGGCATGGCTGCAAGGGAAAGGTATCTTACCTCCGTCCTGGAGGCTGGAAGGTCAAGGTGTCCCAGGGCCACAGTCCTGCAGGGCTCTGGGGCCCTTCCTGGTGTCCCTGCTCTTCTGTTTATTTATTTACAGTACCGGGGATCAAACCTAGAGTCTTCACACTGAGCTACACCCATAGTTTCTTATTTATTTATTTACTTATTTATCTGTTTTTTGAGGCAGAGTCTCACTGTATAGTTCAAGCTAGCCTTGAGCTCACTGTGTAGCCCACATTGGCCTCAAAGTCACAGAAATTCTCCTGCCTCAGCTACCCAAGTGCTGGTTACTTTTTATTTTCTGAGACAGGTTCTAAATGTGCCCAGAATTTGAGATCCTCCTGTCTCAGCTGCCCAGCTGGGATTACAAGCGTGCACCATCACATCCAGTTTGTAACTTTCTTAGGACACCAGTCACAGGATTTAGGGTCTGAGCTAATTCAGGATGATTTCACTCTGTCTGCAGAGACCGTATTTCCAAGTAAGGCTGCCTCCCAGGGTGGGACAGGTCAGTGGGGTGCTCTTCCACCCCACATGTGATAGGAGGGTCAGGACCCTGCTGGGGCGCAGCTCACAGGCTCCTTCCGGTGGGTCTGATTCCTGACCTCCGTGGGGACTCATCTGTGCAATGGACAGAGTGGGGGACTCCTGCACCTTGATCTTGGGGCTGGGGTCAGGCTTCTGGGAGTGTTTTGTTGTCGTTTGGTATTTTGAAACAGCATCTCACTATTTAATTCAGGCTGGACTTCAAGTCACTTATGTATCCCAGGCTGGTTCTGAATTTGAAGCCATCTTCCTGCCTCAGCCTCCCAGGGCTGGGATTCCAGGCATGCCTCACCACCCCCAGCTTTCTGACAGTGTCCTGCAGGGGCCTGGCTGAGCTCCGCCCCCACCAAGGGAGTCACCTGGAGGCCTGGGAGGTGCAGGCTGAAAGGCTCAGTGCAGCCTCTGCCCGCCCTTCCTGCTCCCCGCCTCCAACTTGGCCAGCCAGGACACTGTGGCACAGGGGGACGGGCGGAACCCTGGGCCCTGACCCACTGCTCATCAAAAGCAGGGTTTGTGTTTTCTTCCAGGGCAGCAGGGATGTGAAAGCTGCTTTTGCTCTGATCCATGACTTCTCTTGGGCCTATGGATGTCCAGTAGGGGACTAAAAGCAGAACCAACCTGACTTTCATCTTGAACCCTTTGGGCAGAATCCTCCTCTGCTGGGTAGGAGACCTTCACTCAGGGGATCTAAACGTTGGCAGAACCTGGTCCCAGAGCACTGAATTTGGAGACCTCACTTCCGTGGCCACTGGGGCACCAGGATGGGGATTTCCAGGCACCGAGAACTATGCTTGGAAGCCGCTAGCCGCGCCCCAACCTGGCCAGAGCATGTGTTCTGGGTAGGGGGGAGCCCACCTTACCAAGACCCGGTGGCCAGCAAAGTCCCTCCCTGGGAGCAGAGCCATCCCTCCACCCTGTGAATCCCAGGCTGTGACACCAGGCCTGAGGTTTGGACAAAGTGGACCCTCGGCACCAGACCCCACCTTTGCAGGTGGGCCAATCGGAACCCCTTGTCAGAGTGGGCCCCTCTGGCTTCGTCAGTCTCACTACTGGTGGTGACTCTCCTTAGGGCCTGGAGGTCACTCTTCCCATCAGGCTCCCACCCCCATCTTCCGGCAGCTTGAAGAGCTCACACCCGCCTGGGTTGTGGCCCCCTCCTGCACCCCAAAGCCAGCGCCTGGCACCTTTCTTCCCTTGTGGCCTCCTGCCCCTCTGATGACTTTGAAAGTCAGGATCATCACTGTCTCAAAGGGCTCCACCTAGCAACACCTGCCATGTCCCTCTGGCCCTCCAAGGTCATGGGCACAGGGTTCCTCTGGGCACTGGAACGTGGCTATCCTGGGGGTGTCCTCCTGTACTGCCCTGCTCCCTTCCCCTCTGTCACCCTGCAGTGGCCACAGCTCCTTCTCCCAAGGCTCCTGCTCCTCACTGCCCCGCTGGCCGGCCTGCACAGCCCTTGGGGTACTTAGACTAAAACCCAAGCTGCTCCTTACAGGCTGCCCGGAGCAGGGCGGTGACCAGGGCTGCCCCAGTTCACCCAGCCCTACCACCAGCTGCCTGGCACGGCCTCTCAGTCTGGTTGGTGACAGCCACATGGAGGACAGAGGGGCTGTGTGCCTGGGCCAGGCGGCATCCCCACCACGATGCTCATGCATAGCTCCGACAGCCAAGCTCTGGGCAGGTCTCAGCGGGACCCCCCAACACTGGGCCTGGAGGTGGAGTCCGTGTGAGCCAGGCATACCAAGCCAGAGGCTGGCCTCAGCCTGCACGCACTGGCAGAGAACAGCATTGGCTGACCTAGGCAGTGCTTGGCCGAGCTTCGTAACCACACTGGGGAACCAATCCTGGGGTTGGCAGGAGGACAAGGCCTGCTGCTTCCTGGGAGGCGGCTGCCGGGGCCCGGGAAGGCTGTGCTCCTCAGAGGCCAATGGCAGAGATGCCCAAGGCGAGAAGCCAAGCCAAGTCCCAGCACCTTTGCCATCTTTGCCCAAGGCCTGCCAAGAACTTCGCAGGCTCTGTGCGTAGGAGCACATAATCATTCCCAGAGGACAGCAGCCGGCGGGTTTTGCCCAGACTGAGAAAAGGCAAAGTTGCCGCATGGACTGTCTGCTGGGTTCAGTACAGTAGAAAACCTCATGGTTTGCTCTGCTCTGTGAGATCCTGGCGGAGCCCCAGGGAACAGCCACATCTGACTGGGGCGGAGTGGGGGGGGCACACTCTGGGGAGCAACACTGCCTCCAGGCCCTTACTATCCAATCAGCGACTCTGTTTATTTTAGGGCAGAAGTCGGAAGAGAAGATGCTCTGAAGAAGCGCTTGGGGAGTAAAGGGGCTTCTGCAGAGGAGCTGATGCCACCCTGCACGCGGCTCTGGCGCCGTGAGCACCAGAGGCTGCTGCCCCGAAGCCCTCGCTGCCGCCATGTGTCTTCTTGTACAGCGAATCCGGGCTGTCCCGTTCGGCAGGTGGCCTGGCAGCCTGGCACGTCAGGCTCAGCCTGTTCCGTGTCCCCCGCCTGACTTTCCTGTGCCCCCTCGCTCCCGACATTCTCCTCCAATACTTTTCCAAAGGTGGTGGGTAGTGCCCACATCGGCCTGCCCAGGTCTGGGGTGGGAGATGAGTGGCACCGACACAGGCCCGGAGCAACACACGGCGCCACAGAGCCCCAGCCGTTTCCTAATGACGACAGGCAGCCACTTGTTTGCCTTCGCCTTTGAAGTCGGGGCTTCCTGGTGACTGGACAAAATCCTGCCAATGACTCTGGTGACCCAGAGGAAGCCAGAGCTTGGGGGGGCACAGCTGGGGACAGAGTGAGAGCAGAGGGTTTGTCCCGGTGCCCTGACCTGTCCCGGGGAGGCGGAACCTGTCCTGAGGACTCCGGCCTCGGCTCCTCCCGGCTTTTGGTGTTGGTGCACATTGCAAGGCGCTCATCTACTGCCAAACCGCTCACTGGTGACTGAGGAGGGCGCCTGGTTCTCCATGCAGTCAGGCAGCCCCCTTCTCGCCCACGCAGCCCCTTCCTCTCCTCCCCCCACCTCCACGCCTGGGAGGCCAAGCCCCCCACCCCCGCCTGCTGCCTCTGCTCAGCTCACTGGGCACTCTCCGCCCTTTGCATTTCCATTTAAACTTTAGACCCACTCACTAGTGCTCTCGTGTGCATGCTCGTGTGCACACACACAGAATATGTGAGGATTTTGTTGAAAATGGCCTCAAACGCATAAATAATTTGGGGAGCAACTGAATGCATAGATTAAATTTGGAGGCCTCAAATGCATAGATAATTTGGGGGACAACGGACCCCTTTTAATGTTGAACCTTCACTCAGTTGATGAGACTACCCCTCCCTTCACTTAGGTCCCTTCCCTTCCTCTCAGCAATATTCAGGAGCCTTCAGTGCAGCTGTCTGGCACATCTTTAGCACCACTTGCTTCAGGCCTTTGACTACTTCTCTTGTAAGCAGTAACTTCCTTCCCACTGTGGACGCGGAACCAGGGTCTTTAACATGCTAGGGAAGCACTGCTCACCTAGCCGCATCCCTGGCCCCATCGGGACCTTGAAGCTTTAAGTTTCTATTCCTTGCTGGCTCCTAGAAAAGCAAGGCATTTTGCTGGTGATCTCTTGCCCAGGAGCCTAGATTTACCTCTCAGTTCTAACAGATCGTCAGTAAGTTATTCAGGTTTTCTGTACCACGCGAGATTCTCCCTTGAGTGGACAGAGGAGCTTTCCAGAGGCCACACGACACATGACAGCCCAGGAGATTAAATGCAGACACCAGACCCTGATCATTGCCAGGAAGCCAGACATGAGGCGATTTGCAAGAACGGAAACAGGCCGCCATCCGTGTTAAATGTTGGGCTTCCAGAACATAATTTTTATTTAAAATTAAGTTATTTAGGTTAACATTGAATATTACTGAGAGAAGGGCTATCTGCTGCAGTGTGGGGTACAGGGCGCTCGGGCCACGTCTGATGGGGTGGCTGGCCTGGTCCCCCGCAATGACCTGCCAGGGCCTTCTGGGAAAACTTGGGGGCTGGACCAGGGTGGAACAGGACAAAAATAACGGAGACAACTAAGGAGAGGAAGGGAGACAGCACACAAGGGAGCTGGGGGCTCTGTGGTGCTGGAGCAGCGGCAGGAGCAGGCGGAGGCTGCGCCCGGCATCTGCAAAGCCTCCTGCCAGAGCTCGTGAGCATCACAGTCACTTAAGCAAAACAGAGGGCTCAGTGGCACGGTGCCTGCCTGGCAGGCACAAGGTTCTGAGTTCAATTCCTGGTATCAAAAAAAAAAGAAAACAAAAAGCAACAGAAACTCAGCAAGGTCAAATCCCATGTGAAGTCACCACAAGAGAAACAGGGTAACAGAATGAGGTCCTCTGGAGGCTGGGTGTTTCAGGACAGGATGGAGTTCCCAGGTCAACAATGCGATGTGCCATCTCAAAAGCAGACAAGCAGTCTGAGAGTCAGGCAAAACGTGAAAATGTTAGCCAAAAGTGGTGCATGCATCTGTAAACCCTGCACTTAAGAGGCTGAGGCAGGAGGATTGCTGCAAGTTCAAGACCAGCCTGGGCTACAAAGTGAGCTCAAGGCCAGCCTGAACTGCATAGCGAGACCTTGTCTCAAAAAAAAAAAAAAAAAAAAAAAAAAAAAAAAAATATATATATATATATATATATATGACAGTGCCAGAGTCAGGGCCTCAAAGAGGCTGCCTAGTTGAGACAAAGGTGTTGGGTGTTGGGATGGGACCAAAGCCGACCCGACTGGTGACTCCCAGGGAATAGGAGCTGGGGTCTGACTGAGAGACCCAGGGGTACAGGCCCCCGGGTGGCCATCACCAGCCTCAGCTCAGCCTCAGTGAGAGGCCTGCACTCCACACCCCCAGAGCGGCCTCCAGGAAGCCAGCGGCTGAGTGTCATTGCGCTTGGCTCCCCGGTTTTGCAAAATGGGGCCGGGTCATTCTGCGCCCCAGCGCGGTGGCGAGGTAGAGAGGGCAGGTGGGTCTGAAGAAGGCACCCAAAGGCCGCTGAGCCCAGGGTGCTGGTGGCTTCACAGAGCAGCAGCCAGGGGCACCTCTGCCCAGGAGGCACCAGGTGGAGCCTCGCGCCGTCTCCATGCAGCGCCGGCTCTGCTGGAACCGGAGCAGAGCGGGGAGAACAGCGGATCCCTATGTGGCGGGGCCCGAGGGAAGGAGTGACCCTGGCAGACGCCAGAAGAGCTGGGCAGGCCGGGGAGGGCGGCGCAGCATGGCCAGCTCGGCTGCTCTGCGGGGCACCCCTGGGTCTCTGTGCAAGTGCACAGGTCGCCTGCTCTTTCATCTGCTTGGGTGACCAAGAGGACCGAGGACCGAGGAGACAGGGATGAGCGAGCCGAGCTCTGGGCCACTGTTTTGCCCCTCCTTGTTCTTAGGAGAGCACAGACAGTGACAAAGGGCAACACTGCTCCCGGGGACACCCTCGGACACCCAGGTGCCTGGGCTCTGAGATGGCAGCCATTCCCAGTTTCAGATTGCTGTCGCCCCCACCCTGGCCGTTCTGTCCCCTCTGGAAGGGGGTGGCCCAGGAGGCCCCTCTGGTCCGGGGCTCCAACCATGCGCCATCCAGGCTGGGCCCTCAGGGTGAGGACGGGGTGCTGAGGTGCTGAGAGCCGTCCCAGGCCTTGCGCTGCTGAGTAGGGAGGGAAGAGAGGACTCAGGATCAGCAGGCTCCCTGCGACTGACGCCAACACTGCGGCTCAGGGACAGGCCGAGCCCTGGTCCCAACCAGCTGCTCATTAAAATATGATTTGCGTTTGACTCTCATTTTGTACCCTTGGTCACTGTCACCATGGGCCACATCTCTCCTCGGCTCTGCATAGGGATGTGCTGATCACTCAGGAAGAGTCTGTCTAGGAGCTGGCCAGACCAGGTTGCTCAGTCCGGAGTTTATGGGGTTCTCATTCCTCTCTAAGACAGGGGACACGGAGGGGAGAGGTTTCCAGCTGCACCCAGAGGCCTCCAGCCAGCGTGAACCGTGACCCCTGGGTCCCAGGAGAGAAGGAGCCCCTCCCTTCCCCCAGGTGTCACACCTGGAGATATCAGACCAGATAACTCCTTCCTGGAAGTGGGATCAGCCCTCAACCACGACAATTCCAAGAACTGTTACATCAGGACCCAGACAGCGATCTAGCAACCCCAGCCCCCATGTCCCTCCTTAAGAGTGGGCACTCTGGCCACCCACCCTGGAGTCCTTCCCTGACCGCTCTCGCTCTCTAACTTTCCAAGTAAAGTTGCTTTTCTTCTTGCGGACTTGTGCTTTAGTTTTAATTTGCATTAGAATGAAAAGCCAGCATAAGTGCTAGTTGAGCCCTTTGCCAGGCCCGTAGGTGAGGCCTGGCTCACGCGCTGTGGGGGCAGCAGCCCGGGGCAGCTCTGTGATTCCAGCAGATCCCGTGGGCACTGACCGAGAGCCTCCCGGGGCGCAGGCCTGGGGCAGGGGCTGCTCCAGCCTCCCCATCCTGGGATGATGTAACCTCCGCCCCGGTGTGGTCAGACCCCAGCTTGCTTTGACCAGCACTGACCTCTGGCGGCCACAGCAGACATCGCCCGGCTCAGTGCTTTCTACGCCCAGGGTCAGCCAAGGAACCTCCAGGGACACTACGGCCAGCCTCCATGGGCCACGGGTGCGAGTCTGAGGCATGGGTGAGGGTCCGTGTGACAAGCTCAGCAAGTTCGCCTCTGTGGGGTTGGGAGCTCCTGCAGTGGGGAGCAGATCCCACAGGCTGGGAAGACCCGCAGCCACCTCAGCCCAGCCGGCCTGGCCTCTGCACTCATCCTCTGCCCTTTGGGGTGGCCTAGAGGGCCCAGCCGGCCCGCTGCAGCCCCCAGACCTCGGCCCCAGTGTGCACCCTAGAGGAAAACAGCCCCACTCCACAACAAGCATCACCACCGCAGAACAGACATAGTGGATTGCTCCGGCTTGGCCCCACAAGGGCCTGGGGGCCAAAGGGGACAGCAGGGCAGGGCAAGGGGGCTTGGGAGTATACACAGCACCTGGCCTAGTGCCGGCTTTCTGCTCTCTGGCCCCGTCCCCCTGTCCGTGTGTCCGTTTGTCTGTTCTCTCTCTCTCTCTCTCTCTGTCTCTCTGCCTCTGTCTCTGTCTCTGTCTCTGTCTCTGTCTCTGTCTCTGTCTCTGTCTGGACTGAACCCAGGTCCTTCACTCAGCTCCATCCCAGCCCTTTTTTGATCTATTATTTTGAAACAGGATCTTGCTGAGTTAACTTGCAGAATAGCCCAGCATGAGCTCAAACTTGTAACCCAACCGCTTCTCGGGCCTCTCAGGGTACTGGGATTACAGCTGTGAGGCCCGCGCCCAGCCTCGCCCATTTTTTTAAATTGTTAAACACCTTTGCGTTAAGGTGGAAACTTCCCGGTGCACATCGTTGGCGCCTGGTGTGGCGTCTCCCTCTGCTGGCCGTCCACGGCACTGCAGCTTGACTGTCCCTGTGCCGCGTCCGGGGGACCCACGGGAAAATGAAGGGGGTTTTGTAAGCCGGAAGCAAACTTTAAGGTCATACTCACAGTGGCCAGCACAGGCTGGGAAGAGACCAAGTTGCCGGTGTCTCCCCACCTGAGCCTATAGGCCATGCCCACTCCCCCAGAGTGTGTCCCCCACCCACTCAAATGACACCACTTGAGAGAATGCAGTACACCAGGCAGCCCAGAGCGGCTGCTTAAGATACATTTGTTTTTAATAAGACGGAATGCTGCCGGGCATGGGCGTGCACATCTGTAATCACAGCACTCCAGCTCTTGGGAGGCTGAGGCAGGAGGATCTGATGCAAGTTCAGGGCCAGCCTGGAATACATAGCAAGATCCTGTCTCAAAACAAAACAAAGAATAGACAAGATGCTCTGAGCAGACAGTGGAGGAAAGCTGGCTCTTGCAGGCAGCTTTGAAGGCCCCTCTGACAATGCTGCTGGAGTCCCTGGGGCTTTCTCTCACCCGCCCAGGAGTCTCCAGGTCGAGGACCCACAGCCAACAGCGTGTGGGGGGCGGAGTCACCTTTCCACAACCACCTGGCAGCGAGGTCCAGGCAGCAGGGCCCTGGGGCTCCAGGGAAGAGCTCCGCTCCCCTCATCCGGTCGCAGCCCAGGCTCTGGTCACGGCAACCTGGAGGGGCCAAGTGTGAGCCCTTGGCCACCGGCCTGAAACCTCCACCCCAGGCCAGAGCTCGCGACTTCCCACTGCTCCTGGCCAGGCTGGGGGAGACACAGAGGGGTCCACCTGCCGCCTGCACCCACTCCTGCTACTGCTGGGAGACCTGGCTGCAGGATCGCTGAAAGGCTTGCTGGTGTTTGAGACGCAGCACACCTTCCTGTTACCGGATTCCCCAGGAAGTGGACCATTCCCGCTGATGGCATTTCCTCAGGCGGCCCTGGGAACACTAGGGATGCTGTCATCGCCCACGTGCTGTGTCTCTTCCACCAGGTTCTCCTTCCTGTCTGCTTCTCCACTGCTGTGTCCTTTGACAGCACTGTGCCCTGTGTGTTAAATGTTAGCGAATTACGAAGAAGCATTGAATGAGAGCCACAAATAACTCACAAAGGGACACAGAGAATATTTATCTGGCAAGGTCAGAGGAAGGGAGATATTCACTGGTCAAATATTCTATTTGGGCTAGGCCTGGTGGCACATGCTTGTAATTCCAGCACTCAGGAGGCTGAGGCAGAAGCATTGCCATGAGTTGCAGGCCAGCCTGGGAGACATAGTGAGTTCAAGGCCAGCTTGAACTACATAGCAAGGCCCTGTCTAAAAATAAAAGTTTACAAGGCACATGTGGGGGCTAGGGATTTAGCTCAGTGGCATAAGTGCCTGCCTTGCAAGCTCGTGGTCGAGAGTTCGATTCCTGGTACCGATTAAAAAACAAAACAAAAAGACAAGGCACATGTGTCTCTCCACCATGTTCCTCAGAATGTACCAACTAAACTATGAGGTAGAAACACACACCTGGGTTTTGTTGTGCTTTTTTGAGACAGCATCTCTCTATATAGGCCAGGCTGGCCTTGAATAACTATGTAAACCAGGCTAGCCTCTAATCTTTGGCAATCCTCCTGCCTCAGCCTCTCCAGTGCTGGAAATACAGGTGTGTGCCACCACACCCAGCTGTTAGAAGAGCCAGAAGCAGAAGACGATGACTCAGCTGGTAGCCAGGAGGGGAACATCGTCCCATCTAAGTGACGACGACGTATGGAACATTACCCTCAATTCACCCCAGAGCAGAGCAGCCATAGAGACAGAGCTTGGGAAGCCAGGATGCGGAAGCCAGTGCCCTCCTCCAGAAATGAGGTGTAGGGGACACACCTGCCAGGGATCAGACGGACCCAGGCTTGCATGGGGGCACACCATGGGCCCGACTCCTCACAGCTGGCTACTGACTGCTGCCGCTGGTCAGTTTGATGTTGAAGGTTGCTCTTAGCCTGTGACGAATGCATGCAGCATAGGTCATACCTTTTGTTCTTCACTAGATTTGGTACTTTCTGTTTCCCGTCTCTGCATCTGATGACTTAGGACACATCCTTGACCTTGGTGTCATGCCTCTGAGGTAAGTGGGAGAGAAGAGAGGGACACGGTTGCATTGCAGAGGCCCTGCCCAGACACTGAGCTGACAGGGACTGAGAACAGATCCTCGCTCACCATCGGTCACAGACATGCCATCTCCCCCGAAGGAGCAGCTGTGTGTGGGAGAGGAAGCAATACATGATTTTACATTTATTTGTTTATTGTTGGTTTCAGGGAATGAAACAGCAGTACCTTATCACTGAGCTACTTCCCCAGCTGGTTAATGCTGGTTTTGTTTTTTTGTATTTTGAGACAGGGTCTCATATGTAGTTCAGGTTGGCCTTCAACACACTATGTACTCCAGGCTGGCCTGGAATGCATGGTGATCTCCCTGCCTCAGCTTCCTGAGTACTGGGATTACCGGTGTGTGCCACCATGCCCAGATTTAATGCGTCGGTCTCACCACATTGCCCAGGCTGGCCTTGAACTTCAGATCCTCCTGTAGTAAAGATAATAAATGTGTGCTCTGGTTTCCTTCATTGTTTTGTCTCTATTTTCCCACATTTAAAAAGGAGTATGAGGGCCAGAGATTTAGCTCAGTGGCATAAGCACCTGCCTGGCAAGTGCGAGGTCATGAGTTTGAGCCCCGGTACCAGGGGAAAAAAAGAAAAGAAAAACAAAAGGAGTGTGCTGAAACACACCGTTTAATAATGAAGCAATGCTCACCTCAAGGTGCATGGTGGCCTCAGGCTGTGAGCTGGACAACCAGTGTGTCCCAGGGGCTCCTGTGTTAGGAGCCTGGTCTCCAGGGTGGTGGTGCTGAGAAGTGGCAGGGGCGCGTAGGAGGCCTCGGTCATTGAGGAGGTGACTTTAGAAGGGGTGAAGGTGACTCTCCTGGGACCTCGACCTCTTGTGAGAGCAAACTGCTACAGGAGCCAGTCCGAGCCCTGAGTTGCGCCCTGGCTTTCCGCTTGGAGATGCAACCCCCTCCTGCACCATCCTTGTGAGGACAAGGTGGTGAGCTGCCACCATCCTTGTGAGGATAAAGCTGGCACCATATTAAAGTGAAGAAAGGAAATATTGACCAGAGGTCTGAGCATCTCTTGGAAGGATGACAATATGCAATATAGCAAATATGGGAGATCTCCTATCTTGTCTTTGAAAGCTAATATTGTTTTCACTGCTTTGCTTTGTTCTGATTGTTTTGCTCTATTCAATATTATGTCTTGATTGGTTTTATAGTGTTCTGTTCTTGGTTTGATTTTGCTATATCTGATTGAATGGACAACTATTGCGAAGACAGGAAGATATACTGTGGTAGCTATTACTGTTATCCCAGTATCCTGCTCTGAGGTTGTGCACCAATTTCACTGCGTTGTCTTGATTGGCTTTGTTCTGTATTGTTTTGTTGTATTTTACTATCTTTAAAATAAAAATAAAATAAATATTTTTTTAAAAGGAAATACTAACCAGAAAGAAACACAAGGAGAAAAAAAACAGAACAATAAAGAAAATCAGAAAAATAAAAACCTGGGTTTTTTTGGAGGAGATCGAGGTTGGTAAACCTAACTTGACCAAGACTGGGGGAAAAAAAGAAAAAAGACAGAAATGATATCAGGAATGTGAGAGGCGACATCACTGTACATTTGGCAAGTACAAAAGGTCTCAAGTTTAATTCCTGGTACCAAAAAAAAAAAAGTATGACGAACACCTATTTCTCATTAAAAAAAAAAAACGGAAAAAAACGAGCAACAGAATTTTTTCAACAGGAAATAGGTTGTTGTTTCCACTCTCCCGCTCTGAGCAGCATCCCTCAAAGTGAAAGACCACGCTCCATTCCGGTTGCCAAGGAAACACCCCAGCGCTCAGCAGTTTAGAGCCACAACCATTGGTTAGCTCTGCAGATTAGCAGCCGTGGGGCGGGCTTCCCGCCGGATTGCCTGAAGTGACGTAATTTCCGCGCGCCCAACCACGCCCTCTGAGCGCTTACTGACCAAAGAGGGGAGTAGAGCCCTGGCTGAGACCGCGGGGTCGCGGGGCGGGCGCGGGAGTGGAGGGCGCGGCTCGCCTAGTAATTGTGAAAGTATCGTTGAAGGACGATGGAACAGGTCCCAGGGAGGATGTTCGGGACCAGGCGGATGCCTGGTGGTAGAGACGTTAACATGGCTTCGACATGGTTTCTGACCATGAGCATCTTAGCGAGACTGAGGAGCGCAAGGCCAGGCTTCCGTGCGGGTTTGGACCCTGTCGCCGTCGGGAGGCCTGTGACCAGCGTTTTCCTCAGGCCCGGCATTACGTAAGAAGTGCCAGCAAAACTGTCCCAG
The DNA here is from genome assembly GCA_004027295.1 of Dolichotis patagonum. Classification (NCBI taxonomy): domain Eukaryota; kingdom Metazoa; phylum Chordata; class Mammalia; order Rodentia; family Caviidae; genus Dolichotis; species Dolichotis patagonum. The sequence goes on from PVJX010002950.1 coordinate 88,194, forward strand.
TTTCAGAAGAACATGACTCTAGCCGGGCGTGGTCGCGCACGCCTGTCATCCCAGCACTCAGAGGCTGAGGCAGGAGGGTCCTTGCAAGTTTAAGACCAGCCTGGGCTACAAAGTGGGCTCAAGGCCAGCCTGAAGGGCGTAGTGAGACCCTGTCTCAAAAAGACAAAACCAAAACAAAACCCCACAATTCTTGATTTGGCTGCATAGATTCAGTGTACCGACAGTGTTTAGTGAGGGATTTGTTTCCTTGTCCTTAACGTGTGCGTGGACCTGTGAAGGAAGTCGGGCGCCCAGGGCAGACTTTAGGCCCTAGCTGGGTAGTGTTTGCAGCGTTTGACAAGGGAGGACATGCAGAGGGCCATGAGGACAGAAGTGATGCAAAGAATCGCCTCTTGCCTCCCATTTAGACCTGCCTCTGTACCGAGTGGAGGCCTGGGTAAAGAGTTTCCCAGCATGAAGAGCAAGTTTGTCCTACCTGTTGTTTCTTATTGGGCTTTTCTAGGCTCAGCTGAAGAGTCATGATGAACACTGCTCCTAAGTTATTGACTGTCTCGGGAGGAGCACCAGGCATATTGTTATTTCCCCTTGACGCAGGGTCCCGGCAGGGCTTGAACTCTCTAGGTAACCCAGGCTCGCCTTGTACTGGAATCAGTCCTCCTCCTTAAGCCTGACAAGGGCTGAAGTTACAGATGTGGACCACCATGTCTGGCTAAATCATGCTGTTGATGAGTAGCAGGCTGAGGACCCCTGGAGTTGGTTTCTGCTTCTGTCCTTATGGTGGTCTCTGTGGTCCTCTATCAATATTGTGCTCTCCAACCCCATCATGAATGGATGTCCCTGGGTAGGTGTAGTGAGCCCAGCATGAGAAAAGTTGCAGGAGGAAGACAGGAGTGGGCAGGGGGCTCCACTGGGGTGAAAGGGGGGCCTCACTGGTGGAGGAGTGTCTGGGGGAAGGGTCTCCTGAGTGTTCTTAGGGCTGCTGTTATTCAGTGGCTAAAAACAACAGGAAGAACTGTCTCTGGCAGGAGCCAAGCAGAGGCCACATCCTGAGAATCCAGAACTGAGGCAACAAATGGAGGAGAGGAAGTCAGCACAAATGCAGGAAGAAAACTCCCCAGAATGGATAGACAGGGTCATGGTGGACTAGGTGGGAACCAAAAATGTGGAGGAAAAGTTGGATGAGAGCCTTTAGGGGAAACCGAGGCTGCCTCACATTCCCCAGGCTTCCAGGCACAGCCTGAGCGGAGCAGTGCAGCTGGGAGGGAGAGGGATTCCACAGTGGATTCGTGCACCTGGTCAAGGAGCTGCCCTGGGTGGACTTAGAGCAGGATCGTGCCACCTGGAAGCGCCAGCTCCGAGGGAGGGAAGCGACAGCCCTGTTTCTGGGGACTAGAACTCAGTGCTGCCCTCATTGCAGATGCCCAGCAGGTGAGTGCGCGCATGGTGGGAAAAGCTGGGCAGGAGAAAGTGGGTTCTGCACCTTCTGCTCTAACGTAGGTCCAGGATAGGGGCCTCCCGCTTCAGAACTAGTGAGACTTCTCGGGTCCGTCTCCACTTGCAGCAGTGAATATCTGCACGCAGCATCTCTCACATACCTAGTAATTGCTCAATTTCTCTCACCCTGTGTTTTCACACATGAGTATGGATACTAGAGCCACTTCCCGGAAGCCAAAGGCATGAGAACAGCAGCAGTTTCAACGCCATGTGGCATTTCGCCTGTGCTGGGGATGGGTAGCAGCACAGAATACAGTGGGCAGAACAGAGATGCTCTGCTTTGTGACAAGGAGACCCTGAGCACTGTCCCTTTTAACCACAGCTCACAGGTGGACGTCATGGGGCGGGGGGGGGGGGAGGCGTGTGTGTGGGAGGCTGCTCTGTCAGGAGGTGACAGTTTCCTCTTGGAGAAGGAGCCTGCCTGTGACAGGACGCATGGGCAGAACTGTCCTTGCGATGCTGGGAGCATTCATTGAGGGAGCTCTGTTCAGATCCTCGGTGGTTGGACCTGAGCTGGGAACTGTGCAGATGGAGCCACAGAAGCTGTCATCCCAGTAGCCCCGAGCTCTCAGACAGGGAAAGCAGCAGGGGATGAGAAGGACTTGGACAAGGAGGCCACTTCTGGTGGGATGCATCCGTTTGCATTGCTCCTCTAGTTCCCACAGCTGCAGCACCTGGCTGAAGATAATGACTGCGATCTCTCAGTGTCAGCACCTCCTGGGCCCCACTGTGCAGGTCTGAGGGTAAAGATGGCCTCATCAGTGTCCCCTGACCGTGTTCCGGTCTTCTGGAGACCTGGAGAGGCCAGTGCGGGAAGACTTACAGGCTCATCCTTGCCACGTTACTCTGATGTTCTTGGCTGTTTCTGATCAGAGGTTGTCACCTTCACTGTTCTCTCCCCAAGCGAAGGCCAGTTACAAACTGGCCATGTTCCTAAAACTGTAATATTCATTGTCTTATCCTCAAATTTAAAATAAAGCAGGGTGGAAATTTAATACCTGCACAATGAGGCTGTAATTCACGTGTCACTGTCAGGCAGTCTGAGCCACTGGTGGTACAGGTGTGACTGTCCCATGCATAAGTGTACCATTTGTTCCTCCGGTGGTAAAGCTACCAGATGAGACAGTCACGCATGTACCACCGGTGGCTCAAGCCAGTGGGAAGCTGTTAGGACAGTTTTTGCATTTGTAGTGGAAACATACAAGTGAGTGTAGTACCAAAGCTCTGGCTGTATGATGTGCAAGGGGTTGAACCACCCTAATTTTTATTCTACTAAAACAAGAATCAGTCACTGTTGTATTCAGGGTTTACAAGAAAAACAATTCAATACAGGACACATAAATTATAGAATTATTTTATAGTGGCCCTAAAGCAAGGCCAGCAGATTGCTGTAGCTGCTGGTTTCAAGCAGGAGCCTAAAGAGAATTCTTTCTGTGGTCTGTTGGCCATTTCAGAACTTTGGAAATGGAATGGTCAATTCATCAGAAAGAAATAGCAGTATGCTATGGTGGACTTTGGGGGGCCTGCAGGGGAGAGACCCTGGTGCCTCGGGACCTGCACCATGCGATTGACTCAGGGTGCCAGGAGAACAAGGAGCTCCTTCACTCTGACGGGTAGCTATGAGTGTGGCAGACTTTCCGCCCGAAGGAGAGAGACCCTGGCGCATCGGGACCTGCACCGTCCACCTGCACCGTGCGGTTGACTCAGGGTGCTGGGAGAACAAGGAACTCCTCCCCTCTCTGGGGGGCAGCTATGGTCCTTTTGGCGTGCGGGCGCAGAATCAGACATTTCATGTCGTCCTGTCCCTCGTCCCATCCCACCCCCACCCCCCGCCTAGCAAGTGGGAGCCAGTGAACTACACATCTTGTGAAAAGATTGGCTATGTTATTTAGTATGAGCTCCCCATATGCAAAGATATGGACAACCATTTGGAAGAAAACAAGAGACAACAGGACAGATAGTGAAGATCTCTGGTTGTCTAGCTTTGAAATTTATACTTTCTTATGTCCCGTTCTGTTCTGTTTTGTTGTGTTTAATTTTACCCCCTTTTAAAATAAAATTTTAAAAAATTAAAAAAAAAAGAATTATTTTATAATAGTCAACCAAAGAGTCAAACACACACAAAAAAGTGCAGGAAATCTGACCACACACTGAAGACCCAGAGAATCCAGCTGAGAGCCTGGATTCAATGGCAATGTCCCAGATGAGTCCAGCTGAAGACCTAGAACCCACAACAGTGCCCTCCACAGGTCCAGCTGGAGGCCTAGAGCGCACGACAATGACTCATACAAATCTGTTTCATGGATCCGCACTGGGAGGGCCCCAAGGTCAGTGGTGGAAGCAAGAAGGTCTGTGCCAGTAGGATGAAGGGATCTGCACTGGAGCCAGGAAGCAACACTCAAAAGTAAGGACCAGAGTTTCCCCAAAAAGTACCACAGCCATCCTCAGTGACAACGAGGGCCTGAGCTCCTCCAGTAATGATTAACAGCCAAGTTCGTATCAGGAAGTCAGGTGACAAGCTTCTCCAGAAGATGGAACCACCTGCCTGGCAAGCGTGAGGTCCTGAGTTTAATCCCTGGTACAAAAAAACCAAACTTAAACAGCACACCACCTTCCCCTCCAGAGCCAGGAAGCCATGCTCGGAGTAAGGATCAGAGCTGCCCCAAAGTGAACCACAGCCATCCTCAGTGACAGCAATGTCCCACGCTCCTGATGGTGAGAACAGCCAAGTTCACATCGGGAAAGAAGCTAGACAGCTCCAGGAGCGCCCACCCACCTCTTCCTCTCCAGCTCTCCTTTTTAAGCTGGCAACACCCCCAGGTGGACCCTCCGCACCCCGCTGATTCAGGTCAGCTGGGTGTCACGAGTTAACCGCCAGTTGTCACCACAGCTACTCCCTGCTGTGGTCCTCTCGGTGCCCTCTCTGTGGCCGTCAGCTGTAAAAGCTCTGTTGAGCTCCGGGGCCTGGGTCTGCAGGGGCTCAGCTCAGGCAGCGCACCTGTGGCTTGGCATTTAAAGCACTGTGCTGCTCACGCGGGCACACAGGGCAGCACGGCAGCCACGCTGAGAGGAGCTTCGCGTGCGGGCCCCGGGTCACTGAAGGCTCTCAGTACCGCAGGGGGGGAAGGCGCATCACGGACGCTGCTGAGCCCACCTGGTGACGGGGAAGAGGACAGTGATGAGGCACAGCCTTGGGCTCTCTGCCTCCTGAAGATTCAGGAAGAAAGACCTTGGGAGACCTCTCCAGAGAGTGTCCCGTGGGCGAGGCTTCACACATGCAGCACACTTAGTTACTTTTTTCTCATTGCTGAGACAAAATACCGATGCCCAAAGCCAAAGGAGGAAAGGGGGATTTAGTTCACAGTTCTGAGAGGTTTCAGACTGCAGGCAGCTGGCTCCAAGGCAGGGCGGCACACACAGGGACAACACTTCAAGGCAGCAGCCAGAGCAGAGGAGGGAGCGGGTCTCCTCCCTCGTGTTGTATGCAGGCCGCCCGCCCGCCCGGGGGCAGGGGACCAGGCGCTCAGCATCTCCGAGCCTCCTGCGCAGGCTGAGGGTGTTTGCCGTGAGGCCCTGGCTCCCGCTGAGTCACTCAGTTAACCCTCCAGACTTCTCAGGATGATACCGTGAACAGTATCCTGGAGGAGTAAGGGCATGACCTCTGTACACTGGGATGTGGAACTGCTGAACTGCTAAATTAAGCTTCTAGACTTCTTAAGTTGACAGAATGTATCAACCATAACAATCAGCCCTTGTTACTTGGCTACCAGACACACTTCTTTAAGCCAGTCTCCTGGTATGAAGATGTGCTTATTCTTACCATTTCGAGACTTGGACACTGTGACACAGGTTTAACAACCCTCAAGGACCAGCACTGTCAGTTGCTGAAAAGTCCAAGATCCCAGAGAATGTGAGACAGACAGGATGCAGCGCAGGAGAGGGGTCCAGGCTGGTGTAGGGAGAGCGCACTGGTGGCCTTCAGCAGGCCTGGCAACTTCTGGAGAAAGCTACATCTTCCTCCAGGGGTCTTTGTTTGTTTGTTTTCTTTTGACAGAGTCTCACTATGCAGTTCAGGTTGCCCTTGGGCTCACTTTGTAGCTCAGGCTGGTTTCAAACTTGCAAGGATCCTCCTGCCTCAGCCTCCAGAGTGCTGGGATTACAGGTGTGCACACCACACCCGGCTAGATGGTCAGGTGTCCCTGATGATGGCCCTAAGTGCCAGATGGCTTACAGGACTACTCGCAGAAAGCTGAGTCCTGCACTGTCCAGCCTGCCTAGAAGCGAAAGAAAGAAAACATCCCAGTGTGACAGTGGAAAACCAAGCCACATACAAAGTGAGCAGATGATGTCAGAGCAAGGGGCTTGGCAACCGCAGAGGAGCTGGCTCAGACGGATGCTGTGGGGAACCTTGGAACAGGGCGTGTGGTACAAACACCGACCCTCTGGACAAAGCCTGTAGCCTTTGATCATCTGCACTGTTTCTCCGCTACTTTTTCACCAGCAGTACTTTTCTCCAGGAGGCAGGGATTTCTTCAGAGTTGGAGGTCGTCTGGACACCACCGGCACCCGTGGTGCACTGGGGGATGGTGTGGGTGAAGGAGGCCCTGTCCTCGGAGTGGGCCCGGGCCTCCTTCCGTCACTTGGACATGGGTGCTCCGTGGTCCGTTGCCCCTGATCCTGGCAGTTTACTGACCTAGGTGTTGGCCACTCGAGCACCTCTGCTGGAAGTGCAGGCTGACAGTACCTCAGGTGGTACTGTCACCCCAGCACCCCATCTTGCTGCCTTCCCCTCGTTAACCTCAGCTTTGGTGTCACTGGGCTCCTGGTACCCGCACTGTGGCTCATCCTCAACCCAGGTTCCCAGCCATGACCTGCCCACACTGTGCTCACGGATTCAGCCACTGGTAAGCCTAGCTAGTGCACCACGTCTTGTTCCATACCTGGCAAAATGAATGCAGGTGTAAAAATGCCATCTTGTCTACGTGTCTCCCCCACAGAAACCCAAGTGCTCAAGGCTTGGGTCATGAATGATTTTAATGACACTGACAGCTGGAAAAAGCTCTTGTGAGGCTAAAGATGAAATGAAGAAATCACCATTTAGTGGTGCTGAAAAGGAAAATCACAAAAGGCAACCCAGGACAGCTATTTTGAAGAAAACATGAGACATTATGGTAGCCACTGTTGATTTTCTATATCTTGTTTTGAAGTCCTGTAATGCTTTCATTCTTTTATTTCGATTGGTTTAGTTCTGTTTTATTTTGTTTGATTTTATTGTGTGTGATGGTATGGACAGAGTTATTTTGAAGAAAATGAGAGATTTTTATGCTAGCCACTGCTGATTTCCTGTTGTCTTGTTTTGAAGTCCTGTATTATTTGCACTGTTCTAAAAAAAAAAAAAAGCACCCCAACCTAGAGGAGGTGGTTCCGTGGTAGTGATGTTAAACGCAGCTGTAGGAAAACCAGGATCACACTGATGAATGCAAAAGAGTAAAGCCCTACTAATTTCATAATGCCTTAGTGTCATATGATGTGTTATGTTCCACACATTTTCATGGATTTAAAAATAATGGTTAATGCAAGGAGTGGTGGCCCATGCCTGTGATCCCAGCACTCAGGAGGCTGAGGCAGGAGGATCATTGTGAGTTTGAGGCCAGCTGGGCTACCTAGCAACTTCAAGGGCAGCCTGAACTACCTAGCAAAACTTGGTCTCGAAAAGAAAACAATAATAATAATAATAATAATAATAATAATAATAATAGTGGTGACTATTCAGATACTAACGTCCTGATGGTGTTACATGTTTTCCTTAGATTCACAGTTTGGATTTCATCAGAACCCCTAAGAACTGTTTCAAAGATAAAGACGGCGAGCTAACTTCCAGCCCGCCCTAAGGAAACTGTAAATCACTTGGGAACAGCTTCCACCTGGATGGTGTCAGCACACAGAAGAGCGCACGGGGTCGGGAAAGGAAGTCGCTGGGTCAGCCCGAGGCGCACGGCCTGTGGGGGTGCTGGGTGAGGGAGGGCTGCACCAGGGGTGCCTTCTGCGGAGACCGGGGCTCCTGGCATTCCGTGACACCCCGCCTTCCAGTTCTCTTGTGACTGTCGGCCATCGCCTGCACCCCAGGCCACAGCTGCCTCGCTCGGGTCCAAGTCTGAGCCGCAGGCAGGACATTCTGCTCTGATCTCGGGTCCTGGACCTGGTTTCATGGTGAAATTCTCATGTGCGGTGGGGTGTGGACCAGCATGTTCTGGGTATGAGTTCAGTGTACCTGCTGTCCTGCCTTAGTCCTGACCCAACAAATCTGATTTCCTGTGGTGGTTTGTTTGGTTGGTTGGTTGGGTTTTTTGAGACAGGGTCTCGCTGTGCAGTTCAAGCTGACTGTGAACTAACTGTGTGGCCCAGGCTGGCCTTGAACTTGCCGCAGTCCTCCTGCCTCAGCCTCCTGAGTGCTGGGATTATAGGAGTGCACCACCATGCTCAGTTTGATTCCCTTGGATTTTTGTTTTGTTGTTGTTTTTGGTACCAAGATTCAAACTCAGGACCTCGTGCTTGCCAGGCAGGTGCTGTGTCACTGAGCTATCTCCCCAGCCCATTTCCCTTGGGTTTTAACCCAGGCTGTGTTTGGATTTCCCCTAGTCCTTGGATGTACGTCTACACCACAGAGGTCACCATGGCAGTACTGCTCAGCCCCTACAGAATTCAGTGAGGGTACACGCTCTCGGGTAGGAGAGTGTGGACTGTGATTTGAAGGCCACAGATCAAGTTTGTGAGACAGGAAGCAGCTCTTGGCTCCATGGATGACACAGTGCTGAAGCACGGGGAGCTGTGTGGTTCACAGTGAGCAAAATGATCAATGATTCTGTCTTCTCTCTACAAGTGAAATGGTCTCCAAAGTGATTCTGCACTTCACTTTATCAAAATTCTCCTTCCCGAGTTCCGAGAGGTGGAAGTTGGCATTTTGTCTCCCATCGGAGTGGAAGCCCGAGGCTCACAGCATTTCCCAGTCTCCCCTGATTTATTCATAGTGAGGAGGAGGATGGGGCCAGGATAAAAACCCCAGCTACTGATTCCCGATGAAGGCAGGGAATGGTCTGCTTTTCTTAAGAACAGGTCAGGCCATTTTAATGAGGTCCCTCTGTGTCCTCCCGAAGCATCTTCGGCGTGTTGCATCGGCGTGTTGCATTAGTGCCGTCTCACAGTTCTGGGGCTGAGACCTCACAATGCACCAATGCTTCTGTGGAGTCTGAGTGGGCCGAGCACCCTGCTGCTCGTGCCAGAGATAGTGGGGCCAGTGCTCTCGACAGGTTTCTGGGAGCTCAGGGAGATTCTGCTCCTACTGAACATGGGGCAGCCGTCATTGTCACCATGGAGACAGGGATGTGAATGGCTAGGGGGAGACCTGCTTGGTGGGGCGAAGGCTCTTAGGAGTCCAGGGAACCAGTCCCGGTCACTGAGTGGAAGGCGTGTCTGGGGTAACAAAGCATAGCAACCACTGTCACAGCGTCCCCTTGTTCTTTGTACCTTGTGGAACCTGGTCTGCCTTGATACCGCACCTATCCTGTTTTAAAGCCAAGATGAGGGATGTGGTAGGAGGCAGCTCATTAGAGTAAAAATCATTCTGGACTGAGGAGGTGTCCCCAACCCCAGCCTGGTGGCTTTCTGTACCAACTGCGTGACTGATCTCTTCAGCTTCCCCGAGTCCGTGTCTCCTGATCTGCAGAAAAGTGGGTCGTGTGGTTCGGTCACTGTCTTACGCAGGGCGAGAACAGGCATGAACGCACTGTGGAATGCTAACGACCCTCACCATTTGGGGCCGGTTTAGGCCCTTGATCCCATATCCCTGAGGGACTTCAGTGCCTCCCCAGAGAATTTCCGATCCTGACAGCCCAGGCTGCTGTGTTTCCCTCACTGTGAGCGAGGAGCCGCGCTGATGGTCCCTGGTAACCACAGGCCACAGTGTTCATCAGGTTTGTTCTCTGTGCTGCGCCTTGTGTGGGTTTGGGAAGGTGTGTGTGGACAGAGGTCCCCTTTCAGGGTCACGCAGAGCAGTTCCCTGGCCTAAGTCCACTGTGTCTCGGAGTCCCATCATCCATCCCTCCCTCACTGAGGTCCCTGAAGATCGGTGTCTCCCAGTATCACCCCTGGTGTGGTGTGCAGGGATTCATCCTGGCGTGTGGCTCATCTGGGAGTGATCTTAGCTGAGCAGGGCGCAGTTTTGTCCAGTGCCCTTTTGTCCCGGCTAAGGAGGCCCCACTCCAGCTCACATAGGTTTTTCTCTCTGTTGTCTTTTTCTCTTCGGAAAAGCTTTTGTTTCTCACTGGATGTCTGGCCACGGCATCCTTCAGGGCCCGTCTCAGGCAGGGGCAGGGTCTCTATGTGAGAGCCAAGATGAGGCTCAGCAGGTGGGCAGTGTCCCCCCTGCCCACTGACCCCAGCGCCTATGTGCGGGGATCACAGGCCTCAGGTCGGCCCGAGTCCACGCCTGAGGCTTTCCATGGAGCTGCAGCCTCAGCGGTCAGGGACAGGGCTGGGATGGGTCAGGGATTGGGTGAGCTTGTGTCGTGACCTGTGTGTGTGCATTGTTTGCAGGAGCTGAAGACATCTGGGGACTGCAGGAGGAGGAGGAGGCCACGGAGGTGGCCAGGTGAGTGTGAAAGGCACAGCCGGCAAGCACAGCGCTGACCTCTGTCACAGATCCTCACCATGGACACAGGCGGCTCTGAGGAGTTCATGATTATCATACTCTGTGTCAACTGGTAACACTCAGAATATGCGATGGAAATTAGATTCCTGCCAAAAATGACTTTTCTTGGGCATTTAGAAAAGCTCTTGGGAATAGGTGTGCGTCACCTGTTTGCTGACTTCGTTTTTCTTCAACCCAGTGCAGATTCCTTCCCATTAGTAACACTTAATTATAAGTCGGCACTCCATGTGTTGTTTGAGTCTGTTTCTGTGGAACAGTGTCCAGCAGCCGTGCGCCGAGCTCGGGTGGCGCTGTCCTCAATCCTGCTGGAGTCTTGTCCTCCACATCTTCTCTCTGGCCATCTCACTGTCCTCTGTCATCTCCTTGTTTCTCCTTCTGTGTTTTCCTGAGTCTGGCTTTGTGCCCTGTGCTCATGTGTGTATCATCCAGGTGCTTCTGTCTTGGGTCCTTGCCCTCATTCGGTGGTCACCCCTAGAGCCAAGACTGGCCCGTAGGAACAGTGCAAGCCACTTAGGGCACAGACACTTTCGAGGGCTCATTTTATAACATGGGGCCTGAAGCGCAGAGCTACACGGGAGGAACCTGACACCCAGCAGACAAACTGTGAGACATGGTACTGCTGCAAAAGCCAGAGCTTCTGTGATGGCCGTTCACAGCCTGGGGCTCTAACTGATGGGTCCAGTCCCTTTCAGGACAGCAGCAGGGAGGGTCTGTGGTGTCAGGGCAGAGGGAAGGGAGTCATGAGTGTCCTGGGCTGGGCCGAATCCCGAGACCCTTCCATGGGGCACCTGGAGCCGCTGGGCACAGGGATGGGGCGAGAAGTGCAGCAGCTCAGCCCTGCTCGGGAAAGGAAGCCACACTACCTTGGCCACGGGCTGGTGCGGAGGAAGGTGACAGGACTGAAGCTGGTTGCCAACTCGGGGTCACACTGCATGCAGAGCGGTGCAGAACAAAAAAGTACAAGGGAAGAGACCCTAAAGGGTGAGAGGACTGGGGAAGTGGGGAAACGGAAGTGTCCCCAGTGAGGAGAGGGCTTCCGGCCCGCCGTGGCCTGGCCCCCACCCTTGCTGCCCTTCCGGCAGAGCACAGAATATATCTGGGCCTGGAGCAGCAACGATGTCAGGGCTGCTCTGGGCCCCCCAGGTATCTCTGCCCCAGTCGTCTGCCCTGTGAGACCCGGTCTCCCAGCAAAGCGTCGTCACCAATCTGCACTCCACACGGACCCCAGACCCCACTCCTCAAGCCTGGCAGTGTCCAGCCCCCGGGGGGTGTGTTCGGGTGGAGAGGGGAGTCTCTGCACCCCGGAAGTGTCAAGCCAGCGGGCAGCCGCAGGGGTCAGCGGGTTTGCGGCCTGGTGTTCTGCCTGCCAAGGGTCCCAGACCCAGACCTGAGGAGGTCACCTTTCCGAGCCCTAAAAACCTGCCCAGCCGCTTTCCCAAGCGCGTCTGTCTCTTCTGCATCTGTGCAGCCGTTGGCCTTGGGCTTTGATTTCAAGACAACACGAGCATCGCCCGCGGCCTCTGAATCTCTGCGCTGGGCATCTGCTGCCCCCGCAGCCCGGGCACGTCACGCTGTACCCATGTGTCCATGAGGGGCGATGTGGGACCCATGGCCTTCTTCCCAGTGGGGGCAGAGGGGCGCCGTGCGGGGGCATCTAGCGGGCCGGCACCGAGGGGCGCTGGGAGCTGTGCAGTCCCGAGGCCTCCGCGTTCAGAGCAGCACAGCCGGGTATGTGCAGGGCCGGCCTCGTGTCCACGCAGCACAGGCTCAGGCCGGGCCAGGTTCGCACGGTCCCTCCTGGAGCCCGCGTGCTGCACCCCAGGAAAGCGCCACAGGGGGCACCAAGCGCGAGGCGGAGCTGAGGATGCGAACCCGCCCGGGACCAGCGCCCACCCTGCTCCACCCACGCGGCTCCGGCTGTTTGTCCAAGATGTGGTCGGAATGCATGCGCAGCCCTCGGCACTCGGCCCTGTCGGCCCTGTGTGTGGAGATGGGGACGGGGACAGCCGTGTAAGCCTTGCAGGCTCAGAGGGCGAGGACCTCACCTGCACGGCTGGGCGGGTTTCGCGGTCCCTGCCCTCACCCCATAGGAAGGCACCCGGGGGGCAGAAGGACCCCCTCCACTGTGGCCTCTCTGGAGAAGCCACGGCCCAGCCCTGGTGTCCTGCCCGCCCAGGGGCGCTGCCCAGCAAGGCCTCCGGGGCCACCGAGGAGTTCCATGGATCCTACCTGGGCTGGAAGAAGACACCCTCCCTGACCACAGTGGGCTTGAGTTCCAACCCAGGGCAGAATTGCATTTGCACCAATCAGCAGGCTGGGACGGAAGATTTGCATTTGGAACTATTAGGACCAATGGACGGGCTCAAATTTGGGCCAATCGGCACACTCGAATTTGGGCCAATCACCAGGCTCTGATTTGCATCAATCAGGCCTGTTGCTCTTCTATAGAGATCCTCTGTTCGTGCCTTACTTTGAGGGCTCCCCCTGCTGGCAGGTTTGATTCATCTGACAGCCCTGCAGGCTCCATTTAAATCCGCTTACAGGCCACTTCGAAGTTTTACCTGAGTATTGTTGACATGGTGTTCACTTTAAAAGAAAGCCCCTGTTTAGCTGGTAACGATGGGTGACGTTGCGGCTCAGAGCTGTCACACTAAGGGCCCAGGGCCATTGGCATGCAAATCCCAGGGCTGCGGGCCAGACACTGCACCGCCGGAGTCATGAAATCTAGCTGAATCCAGTGAAGGAGGCCCCAGCTAGTCCATGGCAGTGGTTGATTACAGCGTGGCACTTCGAGGTGAGCGGAGAGCACCTGGGGGAGGGGTAGTGTCAAGCACACAGTAGGACCTCAGTGAGTGTGCACCATGCCCTTCGCAGAAAGGACCTCAGGTCAGGAACCTGCCGGACGGTGCACACAGCCCACTCCTGTGCCCAGCTGCGTATCCTGTGGGGTGTGTGTGTGTGTGTGTGCGTGCCCACATATGGGCACGTCCCCTGCCACAGGACAGGCACATGCTGTCCATCAACCCTTGTCCTCAGGAGCTGCCACGTGACAGTAATGCTTGGCATTCACCCTGAGTCTGGCAGTGACCTCACGCCCAGAAGCTTCCTTTGGAGCAGAACCTCCAGGCGGCAGCGGCATGCTGTGCTGGCTTTATCCCGGGAGGGGCTTGTGCATGTTTCATTTTGTTACCACCTCTTCTCCCCACTCCTTGGTTTCTTGGGGATGGGGCGCAAGTTTGGGTTTTTTGGTTTTTTGAGACAGGGTCTTGCAATGTAGGTGAGGCTAGCCTTGAATTCAGTATACAGCTCAGGCTGGCCTCAAACTCCCAGCCATCCTCCTGCCTCAGCCTCCCAAGTACTGGGATTACAGGTGTACACCACCACGCCTAGCTAACTGGTCTTTGACAGAGGACTTAGACTCCTTGGTCCTTAGTCTCCTCTGCTGGTTTGAAATGGGTCAAAACCTGCCACGCCTGCCCTGCACACGGCCCCTGGGATGAGCGTGGACATGTGGCCCAGGGCTGACACAGAAAGACTAAGGCTCCCGGAGACCCCATGTGGGGCAGGAGTGCCAACCTGCCGGGGGTGAGGACATAGGCCAGCTGGAGCCAGCACTTGGGAGTCGCTAGGGGGCAGGAGATGAGGCTGGAGCCCTGGCTCCCAGGGAACCATTACATTCTTTTCTAATTATCTTTCATTCTCAAAGCCAATTGGATTAGCCTTCCTGCTGAGGTCACCTACTGCTCTGCTCTTCATTCTGTGGTTCTGGTGTTTATCTGGAGACATGAAGCCCAAGTCAGGCTCAGACTGCAGCCCTCTTCCCTCAGCCTCCGGAGTGGCCGGGGATACAGCTGGGCTCTACTACAAGCAGTTTATTATTATTATTATTATTATTATTATCTATATTGTTGTTATTTTGCCACTACTGATGCTTGAACATGAGTCTTTGCACCGAGCTCCACCTGCAGCACTTAAACTTTTTCTTTGGAAGCAGGGTGCCAGTCATTGATTTGCCCAAGCTGGACTAGAACTTGTGGCCCGCCTGCTCAGGCCCCTAGGGTGCTGGGATAACAGGCAGGCGCCTCCATTCCCGGTAGTTCTCCGCCTCCCCTTTGTGTGTGTGTGTGTGTGTGTGTGTGCATGTGTGTGCGCGTGTGTGTTTTGTTGTTGTTGTTGTTGTTGTTGTTGTTTTATCGGTACCAGGGATTGAACTCACGACCATGAGCTTGCAAGGCAGGGGCTTCTGCTGCTGACCTAAATCCCCAGCCCTTGTGTGCGTTTTTGAGATGAGGATTCACTAGGCAGTTCAGGCTCACCTTGAACTCACTTTGTAGCCCAGACTGACCTTGAACTCGCAGTGATCCTCCTGCCTCAGCCTCTCGAGTGCTGGGACTACAGGTGTGCACCACCACACCTGGCTCTAGTTTTCCTTTTTAAAAAGTTTCGCAAACCTTTGAAGTGATGATAAGCTCGCGGGCTCACAGGCATGTGTGTGCCCCTCAGCCCTGCCAGCGCCAGCACCCGCCTTAACTGCACCTCACGTGTCAGGCCTCAGGCACGATGTCTTGTCTGCCTTGGGTCCCACGGCTCCTGTAACCCTTACGAGATGCCCACTGCTCTGTCACCACCTCCTGGCTGGGAGGCTGTCGTCCTGTTCGAAAATGGAGCGGCCTGTGAAGTCACAAGGCCCGTGGGTCGGGGCATCAGGCGCCCGAGCTGTCTCTCCCACACGTGTCTTAGGGTGGAGGGCACAGCTGTGGCCGGGCCCCTCTCGGGCCTGAGTAGGGACCAGGCGCTGCCAGGTCTGTGTCTGCTACAGCAGATGGCTGGGGAACACAGCCACAGGACGGGCCCGCAGCAAGGAGGGACACCAGGGTGGCCACACTTGGGCCACCAGCCCTGAGGAACAGCTTCCTGGTAAGAGCCAACTTAGTAGAAACAGTCCCTTTGTGCCGGTCAGCTGCCGTGGGCACATTCCTTCCTGGGGTCTCCCTCAGCTGCCAGTATGAGCTCCGCACCCCAGGTCTTGGTGGGACATCCCCAGAGGGTCACCTTCCATGGCCACAGTGCAGGACAGGTCCCACCGTGGCCCTCAGGGAGAGCCTCTCATGCTGTCCCTGGGGTCAGTGTGGCCTGAGGCTGGGGAGTGAGAGGACCTGGGTCCACAGTCTGTTCTCAGAGCCGCTGTCACAGGCAGTCCCAGCACTGTTGGCGCGCTGAGGCCCATCAGCAGACAGATGGCAAAGGGTTCTGGGGCCTCTGCCGTCAGCCAGCCATCCCGCGTTCCTGCCAGCTGACTGGAGTGTTTCTGGCTGTGCAGGTCCTTGCTTCAGTCAGGCTGGAAATGCAAACCAAAGCGTGAAGCATGCAGGAGAAAGCTTTGATGGAAAGTGAGAGACAGTGGGGGGCACAGCTCTGGGGAACTCAGGGCTCTGGCTGAGGAACAGGCCGGGGCCCGGAGGTCTGAGCCTCCAACCCCAAGGTTGGCATGTGTGGTCCCCGTCCCTGTGTGGGTCTCTGACTGTCCTGAGCAGGAGGTGGTACCACCGGTAGGGTCTAAGGAGGCCCTGAAGTAAGAAGCAAGCCACCAGCTTAGTTCAGGTGTGTTTTGCTTTTTGAGGCAAAGTCTCAGTATGTAGCTCGGGGGCCTTGAACTCACTGTGTTACCCAGGCTGGCCTCAAGTTTGTGGCACCCCTCCTGCCTCAGCCTCCTGAGTGCTGGGATTCCAGGTGTGCATTGCCATGCCCGGCCCCACCATTTCTGTAGAGCAGGTTTGCAGGTTCACCGGCTCCCATCGCAGGAAGCATTTTTCAGGATGCATCAGTGAGAGGCAAGGGAAGGTTTCACCAGGCAGAAATAACAGGTGCGCACTCAAAGAAATGGAGCGTGACCCCTCGGGAGGGCGCCGTGAGCCGGAGCTGGGTGCAGGTGTGGGTCTCGGGGTGTCTCGGACATGCGCTTCCAGTCTGTCAGGGCCCCGCCTGGAGGCCGGGACCTGCTGCCACCGGCACTGCTGCTTCCTGCTCCCGCAGGGAAGGCTCAGGCTGGACCCCCGACAGGCAGACGAGGCTTCCGGCCTGTAGGGTGTTTTCTGAGTTTCCAATCAAGGAAGAAGATTGGAAGAACTTCTATGTTATGTAGACCTGGGCTGCAGGGTTTCTAAAGACACAATTTTATTTATTTATTTATTTATTTATTTATTTATTTCGAGGGCTTAAAATTTTAAAACAGTATTACACACTGCCAAGAACAGTAGGAAAAGTGTGTTCCAAGGGAACAGAGTATTTGCAGGGGGAATCGTGACTGCGCTGCTCAGAATCACAAACTTGAAAATGTAGCGCTCGCACGGAGGTTGGCCAGCCAGCCAGGCCCGAGGGTCGCCCCCAGCTCCACCTCCCTGCAGCGTGCAGTGTAGCAGCCCATTCACAGAGGACCATGGACCCCGAGACGGTTCAAGGACTCCTGTCATAGATGCTCGAGAATTTATTAACATTAAATAGCTCTTCTGGTCCGGCATGGTGGTGCCCACCTGTAATCCCAGCACTTAGAGGCTGAGGTAGGAAGATCACTGTCAGTTCAAAGCCAGCCTGAGCTACAGAAGCGAGTTCAAGGGCAGCCTGCACGACACAGTGAGACTCCGACTCAAAAAAACAAAACAAAACAAAAACAAAGGTCTTCTAAACTCAGTGGGGGCGGGGGGCTAGAACTCAGGGTGCTGCCCTGCCCTAGTTTTGTTCTTACCCCTCCGTGCTGGGGATTTAGCTCAGTGGCATTAGCGCCTGCCTTGCAAGTGGGCAGTTGTGAGTTCGATACCCGGTACCAGAAAAAAGAAAAGAAAAGAAAAGAAAATGTTTCTTGTTCTTACCCCTCCAAGGGGGCACTGCCACTGCCCCAAAACCAAGGAGGCTGCAGGCAGCAGCCAGGCCACCCCGTGGCCTTCGCTTTGAGGGCTGGCCACAGTGCTGCTCCTATGTGAATGGCGTGATCTTTAAACTCCACTTTCTTGTTTCTCTTTTGCCTATTTCTGAAATTTTTTCCCATTCCACCTCAGCTGCTGTGGGCCAAGGGTGACCTCAGTGCCACGACAGGGCATAGAGGATGTTAGGATTTTCGGCGCGATAAAGCAGCAAATATGAGATAAAAGACCTTTATTCCAAGGACGTGGAGAGAAGTCCATGACCATAGATAGCCTCGCTCATATAACCTCTGACGGGGTGGTGCCCAGGGCGGGGACAGGTAATGCACAGGTTATTGATTGGGGCTATTTTTGCACCACTGGGAAAGGTGACTACAGTTTAGTCTCGCCCCTGGGTCCTGCCTCCCACTGCAGCTTTCCAGGGCACAACTCTTTCAGGGGGAAGCATGGGTGAATGGGAGTCACAGTGGGCTTCCTGGAGGAGGCAGCCTGTGAGCTGAGTTTCTGAGCATGATTCTCCAGGGGCTGCCAGCAGAAGGACCCCAAACTCAGAAAGAGAGCCAGTGCCCCAGGGCCTGGTGCAGCAGTAAGGGGCCCCATGTGGTCTCGGGCAGCCTCCGGAACTGTCACCCCTCTGGTGACCATCGCTTTCTGCCACGGTCTGTGGAGCCCTGGTGGGGAAGAAAAGGACTCGGGAAAAGCGTCTGGCCTCCTGTTGGTGTGCACAGAGGGGAGGGGACCAGAGCACAGCACCTGCAGGGGAGGAAGAGGAGAGAGGGAGAGACGATGGGGCCAGCCGGGGCAGAGGGGAGGACAGAAGGGACACCACGGTTCTCGGGCGCCTGGAGACTGGCTGCCCTCCCTGCGCCGCCTCCGGGGCCGGGCCAGCCGCGCCCCCTACTGGCCAAGCCCAGGAGCTGCGATCTTCTCTCACTGCAGCCAAAATCTTGCAAACTGCAGCACAAACCCCCAGGCAAGGCCGGACCGCACGGCACTGACCGCGACCCTATGGCCGGCCAGGGCCCCGCTGGCCTGGGTACCAGGGGCCTCCTGCCCCACTTGCCACTCGCAGACGGGGCTGGGGGACAGGTGACACTCCTGCCCACCCGGGAGCAGCCACCTGGGCGACTTCACTGAGTGGGTGGAGCTGCGGGCCAGTTTGCCCCTCCCCTCGATGACCCCCCCATGGAACCGCGATGTCCCCTGATGGTGTGACAGCAGGGACGGCACTTTCAAGCATGACAGGGTACAAGGCGGAGCAAGGACCCCGAGCGAGCGCTGTCCAGTCCCGTGGGGAAGAGCGGAAGCCGGGGACATCAAAGGGAATCCGCCGATGGGACCCTTCGGCACACGCACGCAGAAGCGAGGTCCCGGGATGGGTGGGTCTGTGTAACGACCTCAGGGGCCCAGAGGGCCGCCTCCGTCCACATCGGAGCCACCACAGACAGGGTGGTGAGGGGCAGGGCTGTCCCTGGCTAGTCCTAGATTTTCATGGTGGGCACTTTCACTAGGGCAGTGGTTTCCAAGGTGGGATCCAACCAGAGAAGTTGTTAGGAACACACACTCAGCCCCGCCCGGCCGGCGAGCACCCTGTGGGACCCAGCCTCCTGGAACCCTGACGCGGACTCTGCTGGAGACAGTCTCCAGCCTCGGTTGTGGCCTTCGCAGGCTCTGGCTCCCCCTGCACCCCTCCCCACCCCGCAGGATGCTGAGGGATGGGGCTGGCACGAGCAGGGGCACCTTCCAGGGAGAACTGTGGGCTTTGGCGGTGGCCTGCTCCCACCTGTCACCATTCCAGGGACCCCCGAGCCTGAGTCTCCCCACCACAAAACAGATAGTTTCACCCCCTTCCCAGACCGTCTGGGAGAATCAAGCTGCTGCGGAGCAGAAATGGCTCGAGCACGGGCTCAGGTGACACCGGGGTGTTCTGTTGTCACTCAGACAAGGATGTCTGACCCCGAGACGGGTGACAGGGCCCCAGTAGGAGGCCTAACATGGGTGCCATCCTGGGACCCCAAATGTGAGGTTGCAGTGTGCCACCAGGAGTCGGGCTGGCAGGGGGGTTGGGCCCTTCTCCCGCAGCACTGGGGAGGCAGGGTGGAGGGTCTGTGGGTGCCCGCTGCCCGGGCTGTGGAGGAGCAGGGTTCCCCGAGCAGGGGTTGAAAGAGCTGGCAAGGAAGGAGCAGCTTCCCAGCAAACCCAAAGCAAGAGCAAGAGAAACCCAGGAAGCGGGGGACGCACCCAGAGGGGGGGTGACCGTCAGGCTCCCTGTAGCCGCCCAGCCCAGGCCCTGTGCGGCTCACTGGGCTCAGGCGTCCAGAGGGCGCCTGCAAGACCCCTGCAGAGACTTAGGTCTTTAAAGTTTATGTCCTTAAGTTGGTGCATCTCCTGAGCCAGGGCCAAAAGAACACACGGAATTCTTTTTCCATTAAAACAAATTCATGAAACACGCGGCATGCAAAGTGTAGAACGTAAGACAGTCGGGGTGGTGGCGCATGCAATCCCAGCACATGGAAGGCTGAGGCAGGAGGGTCACCGAGGGTTTGCGGCCAGCCTGGGCTACTAGTGAGACCCTGTCTCAAAGAAACAGAAAGAAAAAAAAGAAAGAAAGAAAGAAAGAAAGAAAGAAAGAAAGAAAGAAAGAAAGAAAGAAAGAAAGAAAGAGAAAGAAAGAAAGAAAGAAAAAAAGAAAGAAAGAAAGAAAGAAAAGAAAGAAAGCCAATAACTTTGGAAAGATTGAATTCTTGGGACGGGTGGTTGCATTCCAGGTTGGGGGCCGGTGCAGAAGTGGGACTCCGCCCTTCCCAGGCCTGAGTGGGGTGTCCCTACCCTTCCGGCCTGACTTAAGAGGCAAGGCTCAGGGAAGAGTGGCTATGTGGGGACCTGCAGATGTTGATGGGACAGTTAGACCAGCCAGTTCCCAGCTGCCTACATCCCTGCGTGTCACACCAGCCCTACCCCCCAAAACGCTGCCTGATCCATACTCTCTGCTGCCCACTGTGGCCCACAGAGCCAAGGAAGAGCCGGATGCTGTGGGGCTCACACAGGGATGCCAGGGACCTGGTGCCATGCAGGTCCCTGCACTGGTGTCTCCATTGCCCTGCTGGGCAAGAAAGGCCCTGTTGGGCTGGGGATTTAGCTCAGTGGCTTAAGCGCCTGCCTGGCAAGCACAAGGTCGTGAGTTCGATCCCCAGTACCAAAAAAAAAAAGAAAGGCCCTGTCCTCTGTGCCCTGCTAGGGCCGCCTGATGCCATAATGGTCCTGGGGCCCTGGCCGCCTCCTGTGAACCACAGCACTGGGGCCCCAGGTCCCAAGGGCCAGGAGGCCTGACCTGGGGCCTGGGATTTGCCACCCCTGACCCTGTGCTTTCCCAGAGAAAGGTGTGGGCAACACCTCTTCTGGGGGCAGGAGGAGGCCACCTCCAAGGCGGCACCTCCAGGGGGCCGAGAGCAGGTGACTGAGCTCCTGCCGAAGTCCACGGCCTGCGGTGGCACGGTTGCCACTTACCCACACCAAGCCCCGCTGCACGATGCCCAGGCCTCTTCCGCCCTCTGACACCAGCTCTCCCCAGGGAGACCGTCGTGTCCCTTTGTGTCTCTGCGGAGCGCTATGCAGTGACGTTACCACCCATGCTCATGGTTTTGCTCTTCCTCCTTTGGCATGAGAGTCCTCATACCAGGGTGGAGACCCCCGAGTCCTCTGTGTCCACCCTGTAGCCGGCACAGGCACGCAGTAGGTTGTCAGTGTACAGCTGGGCCGTCGGAGGGCAGTAGGTCCTCAGTGTGCAGCTGGGCCATCGGAGGATGCAGGAGGACGTGGCCGGCCGGCCCTCCTGAACAGGTGAGGGGAGACCCGAGCATTACAGTTACCCCACGCTCACCCTGCCTGCCTCCTTCTGCACCCGAGGGAGGGGTGGTCGTGGTGCGTGGTAGGCTGGAGGGACCCAGGCGGCATAGCAGCACAATGGAGGGAGGGAACAGACTTGGGCGTCACGTCCCTCTTCCTGACTGCAGCTGCAGGCCAGTGACAGGACAGCTGCCTGGCTCCTGTCTTGGGCCAGTTCCCAGAAGAGGTCCTGGGACCAAGGGCAGTGCGCAGGTGACTTATTACGAAAGGGGTCCATTGGGAAGGTCCAGCTCCCCGGGCTGCTCAGGAACCTGGAGGCAGGAGCAGCTGTCCACCAAGGGCTGCAGCAGCCACTTCCGGCCCAACAGCCAGGAACAGGGCCGGCGTCAGAGCAGAGGCCACCGCGGAGGTGGGGAGCATCTGAGGAGAGGGGGGCCTGGCAGCAGAATGGGGAGGCTGAGGGCAGTGCAGGCCTTAGCTGTCAGGATGCACCAGGCGGAGCCCAGCTGAGGCCCAGGCAGTGCTGTCTGCCAGTCCCGTCACCTGCTCAGGTCCTGCCGTGTCTAGGTGCCTGATGAGTGCCCGCTGGGGGCTGAGCCAGCCTCCCTGCCGGTTAGACCGGGTCCACCGCGCCCGCCCACAGCTGCCCACACTGGATCAGAGTCTCTTTGTGTCCGGGCTGGCTGGTGAGCAGGACAACGAGGCCCAGTCCAGGCGGGGCGGGGCTTAGGTGCAGGATGCCCCAGACCACCGTCCTGGAGCACTGGGATCTTCCCCCAGCGGCGGCCACTGTCTCCGTCCTGGCTCCCTTCACACTCACTCTACACTACGTGCTCTGCTGCCCGTGGCCACCGCTCTCCTCATCACCCAGCACCCACTGCGTGCCAGACGCTTGCCTGGGTGCTGGGAATAACATCGGAAGCAGAGGCCCCCTGGTACCCGGGAGCTGACTGCCCGCAGACAGAGCATCCTGGGCACCAGGGAGAGGCAGCCATGCTCGGGGACTCCTAGGGCACGGAGTGGCGAGGCGGGGGTCTGCGTGCGTTTTGTGTTTATTTTTAAGCGGGGGTTCACAGGAGGCTGCAGACACTGTCTGGAGAGGGCCTCAGTGTCCCCGGTGCTCCCTCTTGGGCGGCTGACAGCTCTGTGGTGCGAGTGTGTGGTCTCAGTGTCGTTTGATTCACATTGTCGCTGTGACCACATCCACCCTCGAGACACAGAAGTGATCGATCAGCCATCACACCAGCCTTCCTGCGCTGCGCCTGCATCTGCACAGCTGTCGCTGACTGTGACGGCCCAGGCCCTGCAGTTCTGGCATCTCGGTGAGAACCGTGATGGCCTCTGCAGCTCGGACACTCTTGCCTCGCTCCCCAGGTCTCTGCCCGCTCACTCCTTCTCTCCCCTCTCCCACCTCCTTCCTTTACCCCTAAAACTGTCAGGGTGTCTTTCCCAAACCCGGGAGCCTCTCTGGCTTAACTCAGGTGCGATGGCCAGGGGCAGGGACTGTGGTCCCCAGATCCCTTCTGTCCGTCACCTGTCCTTCTGATGCCCTTTATTGCCAGAAACAAAGAGGCTTTCTCCTGCCTAGGATCCGGCCCTGGGTGACAGCGTGTCCTTTACAGCCATGGGTTAGGAACATTCCACAGCCTTCCTCATTCCTGGCGGGACACCTTTAAAGACCTGAGCCCGCTCTCTCCCTGGACACCGTCTCCGGGGGTGGCATCTCCAGCAGTGAGATTCCTGTGTAGCTTTATGGCAGGAACACCCTGGAGGCGACCTCTGGGTCATACTGGAGACATTTACACCATTTATCCCTGGCCAGTGACAGCTGTGTGGATCTCTAGGTGACCCGGGCGTCTCCCAGCTGTCCTCCCTGTGGGACGACTGTTTTCCCTACGCAATTATCGAGGCTCTCATGGGCGCGGCCCTGGCACCTCCCACACACTCTTCCTCGGTCCACTTTCACCGGCTTTGGGCCCCAGAGCTCTGTGGTGACCCCATAGTGACCTGGGGACACGGCACACACACAGTGCTGACCTGGGCCACCAGTGAATAGCTTGGGGACAGCGTGTGGAAGGTGGGCTAAGGGGGGCTCAGGAAAGCTCCCCGGGACCCTGTGCCCAGGCCTGAAAGAAGGGCCCAGCGAGCTGGGAGGAGCCAGCGGGCAAGGCCCCGAGGTGGACGAGCTTGGCTGCTGGGGACCTTGAGGGCCCAGGCGGGTGTCTGGCCTGTGCCGGAGAGGCAGCTCCCTGGCTGTGTCCCCGGTACAGTGGGAGGGGACTCAGAGACGGGCCTGATGGTTGCCTGGGTGGTCAGCAGTCCCGGGAGACAGGAACGTCGGGTGCTGCTCCACGGATAGGCAGGGCGTGGGGCCTCTGCTCCCCCACGCCTCAGGCCTGGGTGCCAGGTTTCCGTCCCGGGAGAGGCTCGGTGTGCAGGGGCAGCCTCAGTGGAGGTTCCAGGCCTGGCGGCAGCATCAGCCCCTACTGGGAAAGCCGCAGGGGCCTGAATGGAAGAGGACCTGCTCCATCTCCTCCCCAAAGAGCCACTGCAGCTGGGATGGCACAGGAAGGGCAGGGCGCAGGGCCAGGGCAGCCCGCTGTGAAGTGGGGCCGGGCTCAGGCCCCCTCACTGCTCCGGTACCAACGAACCATTTTCCTGGCGATGAACATGTAGATCTTTTTAGTGTACACTGCTCCAACCACTGTGGAAATCCAGTGTGCAGACTCCTCAAAATGCTAAAACTAGCAATTCCACTTGGCCGTCTGTAGTATTTTCCCAAGAGTTAAAGACATGCTGTCACAGTGACCCACCCACAGCCGTGTTGAAAGCAGCACAATTCATGATAGCTCAATCTTGGAAATGGACTATATGTCCATTCACAGATGAATGGGTAAAGCAAGTGTGGTTTTTACACACAGAGGAGTACTGCCCTGCCTAAGGGTCAGCCTGAGTCATTCGTAGGAAAATGGGTATATCCTGAGACCATAATGTGAAGTGAAATTAAACCAAACGCACTCGCTTAAATGTCTGACGGTTTCTCTTACATGAGAAATTCAATTTATAAATAAAGTGCAAAATAAAAGACATTGGAAAACCAAAAGAAAAAGTTATTTAATCCAGCACGGCCAATGTATCTAAAGTCATACCTCGATTTAATAAAACTGTCTTAAGTGTTTTTTGTTTTGTGGTCTGTTTGGCCATTAATCTGTGTTTATGACAATTAACTTGATAAGGATTTATAAAATAAATAAATTCAATGCTGGCAAAATATCAGTTATTTTTTAAGCGGGTGTGGAGTAGACCGAGGAAAAAGCTTTGAGATGTGTTATGGACGTGTTCCAGTTCTCCACAATGACTGTGACCCAAAGCACTCGACTCGGTCAGTTTAGTGCATTCTCAAGATGGCGCCAGCATGGGCACTGGGTAGTTCTAGAACATTCTCCTCACCCAGACAAGAGTACCCATATGTGCCTGCCCTGTCCCCAGCCCTACGCAGCCCTGGCTCTGTCATGCTGTGGACTTGCCCCTGCGGGAGTGGGATCCTGGGGCGACCCCTTGGGGGCTCGGAGGTGCTGGCCCCATGTGCTGGGGCGGCCGGCTCCATGGACACCTGGCTTTGGTGCACGGTGGCTTCTTTGACACTTCTCGCTCTGTTAAAGTGCCGCCAGCCAGCTTCTCAGAAGCCACAGGGACAGTCACTTGGTCCTGGGGATCAGGAGACTCTGTTCTACCCATGCCTGAAGGAGGAACCCGAATTGGGGTACACGGGGTGACCGGGCCCCAGAGGCCTCCCCACTCTGCCTCCCCCTCCCTTGGCTGGTGCCAGTATCCTCCATCACCACCTGGCCTCTCTTCGCTGGCCTGCAGGGACCCCATCACTGGAGTCCAGATTCCCCTAGTCCACCAAGGCTCCCCCCAGAGACCCTTAACAGAATGACGCCTGGAAAGCCCTTGTTCCAAATACAACCACAGCCACCCAGTCCAGGGGTGAGGACAGGATGCGTCTGGAGGGGACCCTGCTCAGCCGCAGCCTGTGTCACACCTGGGCTTGTGTCACACCTGGCATTGTGTCACACCTGGGCTTGTGGCAGCTTGTCCCACCTGGCAGGAGACCAGACACGAGAGCAGGTCCAGCTCCTCTCGCAGGTCTGTGTCACGTGCGGGGGCTTTAGAAGTATTTGTGGCATGAGTGGATCCTGTGTGCTGATTTCTGTAGAGCGCCCGTGTGGGTCCTGGTGTGCACAGCCATTTCCAGACAGTGGGAGGCTGAGGGGCGAGGTCACACCTTCAGTGATTCCGGAACATTCACAAGAGTGTCGGCAGCACCCCTGTCCCGAGCTCCCTTCTGAAGAGGGCACCTTCAGTGCCAGACTTCTGGGAGAGGTGATCACCCAGTGCGGCTCAGGAGCCCAGAGATGAGAGGCCCCCCAAGGAGGTAATGCGATTGCAGAAGTGATCCTGACAGGAAGGCGGCGCAGGGCCACACCCATGGCTCCAGGTGCAGACATTTCCAGAAAGGCTGGATGCTTCTGGCTGGGTCCCACCCGTGACTCTCCTTCCTGGTCCCCAAGTCAAGGTCGCCCTCGGAGCTGCAGCTGGCCAGCTCCACTGTGCGATTCCCTGGAGTGGGCGCCCAGTTCTCCGGCTGCAGGCAGAAAAACAAACAAAAAAACTATCGAAGAGGAAAAAAATCCTGAAGTCAGTGGTGATGACCGTGGAACCCACGCATCATCAGGAGAGTAACGAAGACACTAAGACCCAACATAAATGGCAGGGGTAACTGGGGGTGTTAGGAGCCATCAAAGGTGAAAGTTAGTCAAGAGTGCTTGCCTCAGAGGCATAGAGGTAACACCTGAGCGGTGGAGAGGAGCTGGCGGATACAGTAACTGAGCAAGTATAAGCGGAAGAGACAGTGTAGACGCAGAAAAGGAGAACAGAAAGTGACTTAGGGCGGGTCCAGCAGTAAACAGCACTGTAACCAGAGGCTGAATGAGTAGGTGCAGAACTGTGTACACTGAAGTATTTACACAAACACCGCAAAGCTGGTCATAAAGGCTCAACGCGTGGAGAGCCCTCGGCAGATGTGTGAACGGGCTGCACTCTAATCGCCATGCCAAGCGGGACTTGACAGAGTTGATGCCTAGCAGTGCCGGTCCAGAAACTTCCAATCCCCAAGTGGTCTCTAACCTCCCGCCCCACTCCGTGGACCTCCCCGCTTTGCTTTGTGGCATGTACCTCTGGGTGCCCTGGCATCTTCTGATGGCCCAGCAGCTCCCGGCCGTGACACCTGTGGCCCAGGGACCATGGTGATGGGACTGCAGGGGTGGGGCCTGCAGCCCAGGTGTGGCCAGCTCCTCACTGCAGCTGCGGGGGTGAAGGGCCCCGGTCCACACCCTCAGGGAGCATGAGGCTGTGTGACACGGTGGCCTTCCCTGGGCTCACACCGTGCAGGCTCTGAGTGCTGGGTACCCAGGGTGCCCTGGCCCTCCTGTGTATCCTGAAGTTCCTGGGCCCATTCAGCTGCCCTCTCTTGGTGTCCACCCTCAGGCCTGGCATGACAGCAGCTTCTCCCTGATGCGAATCTGGGGTCACAGCCCCGTCCTTTCCCTTCACCCAGCCCACACCTTCTCAAGTCTGTTTCTCCGTCCGCAGCCCCACGTTGGATCTGGCGGCCGGGAAGCATGGTGCGGGACCTGGGCGCAGTGACGGCGAACCTTTCAGAGCGTTCAGTGGTATGAACAGCCCGCTGCTGCATGCGTGCCACAGGCTCGCCACCACTCTTATAAGGGAAGATGCAGGGAAACCCAAAGGCTCTGCCCATCAGGCTGGGGGGCGGCCAGCCCTCAGGGAGCAGGTGAGGTGGCTGGCAGGGGCAGCATGGTGACGTGGACACATCCCCCCACCCTCCCCTGTGGCCCATCAATCCCTTCCTTCTGCAGCTGAGGCCACTCGGGACAGCGCAGGGGCACCACTTTCCTCCACCCAAGGGAGCTTCTGGTGGTGAATTCCGGTCCCACCTGCAGCCCAAGCCCTTCCACCTTCCCGGGCACCTGCACGGTGCCCACACGTCCACGGCTCTGTTCCCTCCTGGGCTGAGGGGAAGCTGATGAGAACAGGCCCTCTGCCCACCCCGTCCCAGGGGCCACGCTGCCCACTGGCTCTGGATGTTAGCAGGAAGGAGGTCCCGTGCAGCTGCCCACTCTACGGCAATAAACCAAACCTCAGAAAACCTCAGAAGCAGGCAGAGGCCCCACTGCCGGAGAGCCTGGGGACCGTGCCGCAGGGCCAGCCGGGCCCTGAGGTCGCCCTGGACCCCAGACTCTTTGTTCGGCTGACTCTGGGCTTCCTCCCCAGGCCTGGGTGAGATCTCAGTGCCCTGCTCAGCTGTCCTGCTCCAGAGGGGCCCCGCCTAGTGCAGCTGCAGGGAGGAGGCTGGCTCAACCCACAGGTCTGCACCGACCTCAGGGGGCTCCTGGAACCCCGGAGCTGGTGAAATCCAAGCTGGCTGAGCGCTCACACCCAAGAACTCAGCAGTGTGGGTCTGGGAAGCATTTTAACAAGACTGGCTCCGCCTCCCCTGGCAGCAGGTGGTTCCTAGGCCCTGGCCAGTTTGGGAAACAGTCTAAGCTCTGAGACCTCACAACCTCTCCCCACCTCGGGTGGCCCCAAAGTCCGGGGCCCCTGGGAGGGGGACAGGGCGGGGCCAGGTGTAAGGAGCACCGCCCACCCACCCACCCCCGTGCGCCCTGCCAGGGGCGGGGCCTCACCTGAGGCGGGGCAGGTAGGCGGCACCGGTCACCTGGGCCGGCTGCAGGCTTGGGTGTACACTGCCAGCTGCGGCCTCAGTAGGGGTTGCAGGACCACACAGAGCAGCCACCAGCAGGACACGAGGCTGTGGGGACCCTGCTCGCTGCTCACCATGGGAGAGAGGCGCTTCAGCTTCCTGCAGAGGCTCACCTTCCTGAGCCGGGGTCACCAGTACCAGGCGCTGCAGAAAGAGGACGAGGAAACCTTGGTGAGTCTGGCGAGCCCGCTCTGGGGACGTGCGACCTGACCCCACCTGGCCCCTACCCTGGAGCCCACTTCCTGGCCACACAGCTCAACCTTCTCCCTGGTCTTGGAGCTCCCAGGAGCCCTCTCCCGCAGCCGGCTCTGTAGCCAAAAACCTGAGGTCTTTAAGGAGCTCAGAGCCACCAAGAAACCTGCCTGAGCCCGACAGGGTGTTCACACTCCCGCACCTTCCTGGTGCCTGCTGTGGAGTTTTAGGAGCAACTGCACCGGGGGTGGGGGGATTAGAGCAGTGCTGGGGGAAAGCCCAAGTGTTTAGCAATAACACTGCATATCAAAGTGACCGCAAGTAGTGGGCCCCCCTACCTGACTTCCTCTGCCCGCCTTCCCGGGCACTTTAAAACCCATTCCAACTCTACGTCAACTTGGCACCTCCAAGGGACCCTCTGAGGGCAGCCATCAGGGTTCCGAGGTGGAATTTCTCGGGACCCACGGACAAAGCTGTTCAAAGCCAGCCCTGTGACTGCATCTGGCAGCGGGCATGGGGTGCAGTGGGGTGAAGGTGACCCTCAGAACACCCCCAGGACGAAGGGCAGGAGCTCTGCGTTTCTGCAGAAGCTTCTGGTGAGTACAGCGCCTATGGGCACTCACTCTCCGGACGGACTGCCTGGGTCCACTCGGAGAGCCGGGACCTTGCAGCAGCCTGTGCACAGTGAGGCGAATCGCAAGGTTACATGGTTTACTTATTTACTTATTTTGGTACCAGGAACTGAACTCAGGACCTTGTGCTCGGCAGACAGGCACTTGTACCACTGACCTCTATCCCCGGCCATTGTTAAATTTATTCTTAATGAAAAGAACCAAGAGATACATAACTGTACTTTTTTCTCCCAAAGACCCCCAGTAGTCAGAACACTTGGGTTGTATGGTTCTTCAACACGTGTGCATTTGGAAAGTACTTTGTATGCGGTGTGGAGGCAGGTGCCCTGGCCCTGGTGCTGGGGCAGTGCTGCAGGTCTGTGCGCATGGCCATCTTGGGAATCTGTCCATCTCGGAAGGTGAAGCTGGTTTACCAACACAGCCTCCTCTTCCTCGTCCTTCTGCTGTGATTTTTCCTTGCCCGGTCTTGACTTTCGACTGGGGCTGGGTTTCTCAAGCGCTCCAAGGACCGCAGTGACCAGGCTTTCCAGGGTGTGCGGGTGGGCAGGTGGCGCTCCGTGCCAGGTGTACTTGGTTCCCACCGTGCTGTGCAGGTGGGCCCTTAGCTCCGTTTGCACCTGGCCCTGAGCCCCAGCTGTTCCTGCCGCATCCTGGAGGCTGCACACAGCTCGGGCATGGGGCGCTTGGGCACAGGGATCCCGGGGAGGCTGATACTTGCGGGTGGCAGAGGCCTTCAGAGAGACAAGAGTGCCACCTGCGTGGGTGGCCATGCACAGGCAGGGAGCTGTGTGTGGTGCAGGTGAGTCGGGGGTGTAGGGAGTGGCCAAGGCTGGTGGAGGTCCCTGCCTC
>PVJX010002951.1:0-102027 GCA_004027295.1 Dolichotis patagonum
TGGTGCCCATATCCTGCTTCTTGGTCTCGCCTACTTTGTAAACAGCCTTGCCAGTTATTCGTCTGCTTAGTAACTGATGACGCTAGCCAATCAGCTTGCTGTACCTATCTCTGTGTGATTGGATACCTGACTAAATATAAGCAAGTGCCCTTCCCTGCGCGGAAGAAGAAGTACGGAAGCAGTGCAGGGTAGAGACCTGTGCTGGGGAGAGCTCTCAGCGGTCCCGGGAAGGGGAACGAAATAAAGATGTCCGATCACCATTGGCATCTTGTCGTGTGTCTTCCTGCCGGCCGGGAACGCGACACCGACACTCCTGGATGAGCCCTGGTAGTTCAAGAACATAGTGATACAATGGACTCCATTGCTAGCACCACATTGTGTACAGAGAGAACCTCTAGTGGGAGCAAAGTGGGTCATTTTGGGCTCCATTTGTGCTTTCAAAAATGTAAACCTAAAGCACACTCTCATGCAGCTCTATAAGAGTAGTTTATTTGAACCAAAAATAAAGATGGCCATTTGCATAGAAAATGCACTAAAATGGTGTGCAGCAGGTCTGGTTTTATGGATTATAAAAAGATGGGGGTTATAAAGTCATTAACCAACAAAAACAGTACAGACCATGAATAGGTTTTAACTTATGTTATACATTTGAGGAAAGAACCACTATAAATGAGCAAAGGTTTCACTAGCATTATTTATTATACTGACAGGAGCAGAGAATCAAAATGAACTTTCTGGCTCGGAATGTAGCTTAGTGGCATGGAGCATGCCTAGCAATCACAAGGCCCTGAGTTTGATTTTTGGTTCAAAAAAAAAATGAGCCTTCTGTATTGGTCAGAATCACCTACGTATTCGTCGTGTCATGTCTTGTATTTCCATTCAGGTAAAGAATGCTGCAAATTGAATTTTGTAACATGTTAAATCTTTTCTCACATCAGTAAGGAGGATATTACTAAATAATGCTAAAAATGAGATTATAAAACTATATGTAAAATATATTATTTAATAAATTATTTTTAGAATAAAGAATGAAAGTTTGTTATAGGAAAATTATTATTATATATAGATTAGTGGTAAGTTAGGTAATTTTTGTGTCAATGTATTGTTTAATTATCATAAAATTATCTAAATTAAAGTGATTTTAAAACTGTTTTTGTATTGGGGTAGTGATTCATGCTTCTAATCCCAATATTGGGAAACTGAGGCTGGAGGCTTGAAAGTTCAAGGCTAGCGTGAGTTACTTAGCAAGACCATGTCTCAAAAAATAAAAAGAAAATAAAACAGTACTTTTTGTGGTCTAAATTTTCTATTTTAAGCAAGTAAAACATTGTATTTTCATTAATATTCTACAATATAATTTTATTTCATCTGGGCTAAACAGTTGTGGACAAGGTGTAATTCATTCATTTGAGAAAGTGAAATGGGAGAGTGTCAGCTCCTGATGCACAGAGACAGGAATGACAGGAATGCATTAGGCTATGAATTCATGTGTTTTGAAATATAATCCTAAAAATTTAACATTGAACCATTTTTTTCTACTTTTCTTCTAAGAAGAAATAAATGCTATTCTCCCCTACTTCCACTTAGTATATTTTCATAGAATTTATTCATAATCATTATTTAAGCAAGGATTTCATCTTTAATGCATGCATTTTTGTATGAAGGAAAAACTTCTGCTACTATTTTTATTTTTAAATTGCATAAATCAACATTATTTTTTGCAGAATATTAACATGTTTGTATATTTTTCAAGCATTTTTATAAACTCTGTTTCTCATCAAAATCTCATTTGTATCTCCAGTATTTAGATTCCTATGTTTTATTGAATGTCTTTGTATTCTTTACTACATAATCTTAGATCTTTACTATATAATCTTAGATTTTGGTATTTTTTACATTGCTTGAAGTTTACATATGCCTAGAATTCCAATTTATTCTTTAAATTACTATTTAAATTCAGGGTCCCCTAAGAAACTTTCAGTTTACTGCTGTTAGTTATTTCACAGCCTCATATGTTATAGACTTTTATAAAATAAGTTCCTTATTTCACTGTCAATACATACTTAATCCTTGTTTGCAAAGCTTTCTCTTTGATTCATCAAAATTTATATAGCAATTTTTTCCCCAAATTAAACAGCTTAATTCTACTAATCATGGGTAATGAAGTCAAATTCTAATTGGAAGATTCCATAAAGTTTCTATTTATTTATGTAATTATTGTTTGAAGTATTGGAGATTGAACTCAGAGGCTTCAAACAGAACTACACTCCCAGGTCTTTTTAATGTTTTTTTTAATTTCAAAACAAGGCCTCACTAATTTAATTGCCCCATTGTGCTCACACCTACAGTCTTCCTGCTTCATCCTCCCAGAGTACCAGGATAAGGTATGAATTATGACACGTACTTGTGCTTTTATTCTGATTATATGTGAGAGTTACTCACTTAACATACTTTCCTAAACCAGAATATACCCATTTTATACAAAAGTGCATTAGACAAAATGACTTACACTATTATGAAAAATTAAGATGTGGGATAATTTTAAAAAGTCTATTTTATCTAATTTATAGAGGTTATCTCTTCTCAGAAAGAGTGCATACCGATCAACAGATGGTAAGATAGTAAGTAACTGAAGAGGTAGAAGAGATTTAGATATTTCTTACATGGAATTTGACTCTATATCTTAGTAATTTTGTCATGTACAAAGGGATAAGAAACTAACCAGAGAACTTATTATTTTTTTAAAAAAATTTGTTTTTGTTTCTTTTTAATCTATCCTATATCTCTGGAAAGAGAAGATTTATGTATTTCTTACTTACAGGTCCCATCCAGGAATCATGATAACTACACAAGGCAAGACAACCCTGAGGCCCTAGGTAGAGAGTCTGCAGTTACTTAATCAGAAATTTTATAAGACTTTAATTGTCAAGTTTTAAAAAGTACAATAAGAATTTTAGATGATGGGGACCTTGAAACTTAATATTTCTTATTTTCTAACTATGTAACTGAATGCATTGAAATAATTGGCAAATAAACCATGATATCTAGTTCTAAAATGAAAAATCCTCTTTCAGCTGTTCTCTTCTCAGGAAAAGCTATATCTTTACAGTCACTGAGAGATTTTAATGTGCTCTAAAATCAAGATGAAAAAAGACTATAAATACATATTCTCCAGTGAATAATGACATAATTTTTCTCTTAAATTTTTACAGCTTTCTATTTTTCAATGTATTTGTGGCAGTCTTGTGTGTTTGAAAATTATGTTATAGCAAAGTTGTCACTCTTTCAATTTTTTTTTTCTCCTTAAGTGCGAAGGTGGTTGGAAAGATTAATTTA
The DNA here is from genome assembly GCA_004027295.1 of Dolichotis patagonum. Classification (NCBI taxonomy): domain Eukaryota; kingdom Metazoa; phylum Chordata; class Mammalia; order Rodentia; family Caviidae; genus Dolichotis; species Dolichotis patagonum. The sequence goes on from PVJX010002951.1 coordinate 3,337, forward strand.
GGAAAGGGCTTCCTGGTATTTCAAACAACTTACTTCCTACAGCAGTTAGTCACTTTCTGCAAGCATCCCTTTTCTCTGAAGCCCTGTTGTCTGTGTGACTTAAAATAGGATGTGCTTTATGAAGCACCAAAATACTGGTTGACCTCCTTTCTCCAAGTTACTGTCACTACCCAGAATTCTTCATCTGTGCCAGAAGGGTCAAGTATAGAAATGGATCTAAAGTATTTGAAAGCCTCTTGTTTCCATTGTTCAATGCTTTCAAATTTTTGAACCATTTTCAATCTTTTTCTGCAAAAAGAAAAAAAATTGAAGCCACGTATATAAAGGTATAAAAGTAGAGCATGTCTATTTGAAGGAGGATTTTTTCCTTCTCTTTCAACATCTTCTATGCCAACTCTCAGTCATTATCTCAACATCTCCTAGTCTTCATCACTCACTGTTCCAATACAACTAGAACACTTAAAAAGGTTAGAAGAGGTAGCAGTACATGGAAGGTAAGTAGGTACAGGCAGATCTGCTGTATTTTTCTTTCTTTTTTCTCAATACTTAAAAATAATAGTAATTACAAAGCCTCACACTGAAGGAATTTGTTTTGGCAGTATCTAACACATTTATTTACAAAACATTTACTTCTCAATTGTTTTTTTATCACTTTGCTGTATCCTATAAAGCTACTGTCTAATGACAGTGTGTTAGTTTTCTACCATGCAAGCTAATTCCTGATATAAATAAGGAGAAAAGTTTATTTTGGTTCATTCTTTGGAAGTTTCAGTCCATTGTCTGTTCTTTTGTTACTTTTCAGGCTATGATGAAAGAATGCATCCGGTGGGTAGGTGTGTCCAGGAAACTACTTGCCTCACAGAAATGCCTAAGGGAATTGCAAGACAGGGGCATAAAGTCCCATACTTTGTTTAAAGGGCATCCCCAAATGACTGGGTTTCCTTCCACTGGTCCTCACCTCTTAAAGATTCCGCTACATCCCAAAATGACCACACTCTAGGACCAACACTTTTAACAAAGGGGTCTTTATGGTAAACTTCTCCAAGCTGTGGAAGACAGCTTTATTAGACAATATTCACAGTGGACTAGTGGCAAATGTATATTAAAAGGAATTATTTGTGATTGATTCATTATCTATTGCTGGGACTGGAAATGTGAGTGCAACACATCCTCTCAGGTGGATAACCTACATACAATACAAGAAAGGAAAAGAGGCTTGCTCACCCATCTCCCTTTGCTCTTGCTGCTTTTGCTACTAGTAAAATGTAATATATTGTAATGAAGTAGCATTTATCACAGAAAAACAAGACTTTGCATGTTTAATTATACTTTATAGCATGAAAATATGCACAAATTTTCCATAAAATTTAAAAATAATTTAGCAAAACACAGCAATCATTTATGTTGAAATAGTACAGTAAGAATAAAGGAATTCTTTTGACAAATAGAATATAGGAAAATCTAGAACTAATATAATAGTTAATGATGAAACAATGATACTTTCTTCACTGAGGGAAAGCTTTCTGATTTTACTATTTAAATTCAATATTGCATTGAAAACTTTGAAAATTTTATCTGGTAAAAGGTAAAATAAATTAATAAAAGGCAAAAAATAATAAAATAAATTAGATATTTATTTCATCAATTATATAGAAATACTAAAAGGCATTTAAAAACTACTTTGACTAGCAAGTGAATTTATCATAAGACACAAGTTTAACCTACAAAAATAGATCACATTTATAAGAAGTAGAACAAAAGTTTGGAAAATGAAGCTTAACCACAGCAACACCATAAAAATAAGACAAGATAAAAAATTGATATTAAAATTTATGTGGAAAATTCAAGAATCCATAATATGCACAACAAAAGCAAAAATACAAACTTTGTTTGAAGTATTTATTATTTGATATATGCTTTCTTCTACACCTAGGGTATTCTAACTAAGTATAAACTAAAGAAAATCTAAAATATAAGCTTCTAAAGTGAAGTATTCAAGATTCTGTTGATGAAACAGTCTAAACAGAGACTGAAAAATTAGATTTGCATGTATTTGAAACATGATTTTTTTTCAATAAAGTCACCAAAGTAATTAAAATCAGAGCGGTTATTTGTGTGTAGATGCACCCCCACAAAGTCTCATGCAGTCTGAATTTTTTAGAGGTAGTCTGAATCTAGAGTTTGTTATTGATTCATGGTTCAATGCTAAGATTAAATGTGGGGAATTGTTGGATCAGTCCATTGATTATCAGATAGACACCACCCTAATCCCAGTAGATTAGATGCAATATAAGAGACAGGAGGAGGCTTGTCTCTCTCCTTTCTTGCTTTTACTTTCTGCTGCCATGAAATGTTGCCCCTCTGGCTTGTTTCTTGGAGCCAGCTCTGGACTGAAACCTCTATAAATTGTAAGCTAAATAAACCTTTCCTTTTTTATCTTTGGCTGTCAGGTATTTTGTCTCAGCAATGAGAAAAGTAAAAGAGTCTGATTAACAAATAGTGATGCAAAAAACTATAAGAAAAAGGTCTTAACTACATCTCACATCATACAGTAATGTTAGTTTGAGAAATAGAACTAAGAATCAAGCTAAATCTATGCAACTTGAAGAAGAAAATGACTTTCAAAGCCCTGACAGAAACAGTTAACACACAGATGTCTGCAAATGTAAATAAATAAATAAATATCAAGAACTATAAACACCAAAAAGAAATTCATGTTTCCTCAAAATTAAAAGCTGCTGGTTAGCAAAAGTTTTAAGAAAATGAGAAGTTAAATCATATACTGAGAAAACGTAGCTTCAATACATATTTTGAAAAACTATAAATTGAAACAAATTATGTTAATTAACCTATTGTATATTAAAAATGCTTTTAATATACAATTTATAATATACAATTAGTTTACTACTGTTGTTTACCTGCATGATCATGTGGCTGACTAGAGCCCTGTCTAGACATGTCTCAATCTTGTGTCACATATGTTAGTCCAAAATAAGATCAAAATACAAAATTTGAAATATGTTTTCCATTGACTGTGTGTTATTCTTACATTATGATAAATGAAAATATTATAGTGAGGCCATCTGAAGTTAGGACTGAAAGGTTCTTGCCCTAGTATAAATTACTGTATGGTTATGCCAGTGGCCAATGTGGCGGAAGGCCAAAGTGGGAACACCTACCATTTCCTGCTTCTTCCCCAGCCTTAATTGCAACTCCATCCTGTTTGCACACATGGAAAATCCCAATCAGCCCCTTGTGTGTCATCAATGCCTGCCCTAAACACCACCCAGGTCAGAGGTTATATCCCATACCCCATGTTCTGGTCAGCGTATTCCAGGCTGCCTATAATCATGGGCTTCTCTCCATGCAGAAAACCTAACATAATGGTGCCATGTGATTCGGATGGCAGAGAATGTTAGCTACAGTTGGCTATCCCTGCCTATGAACCACCATTTTTTCCTCTGGGACTGTTTACTTGCTGCAGCTAATTCACATGCAACAGCATCCTTCCTCATGCATCAAAGGTGAGCTACCATTCAGGGTTTTCTGTTTCCATTCCTAAAATCCACAAGCCTACGGTCAGAAAACCTATCCTTGCCATCCTGGACAGATACGGCAGTTTTCAAGATCCTTAGGCTGTACACCATGAGGCAAAACTGTTATTTTTGTTCCCTGAGACCCCTCCCCAAACTCTTCTGGCTATGGCTGGGAGAATGGGTGTTGGAATTTCCCATGTCACACTTTCAAAATAGGTGATGACCTCTTTTTATAGATATGATCCAGGACAGCTTCCACATTCCTTGGGGGGTGCTAAAGGTCTTACATCCTGAGGTAAAGTTGTTCTTTCAGCTCACTTAAAATTTGGTCACATAGACCATTTCTGGTCCCTTGTAAAGCACACCTCTGGGGTGCCTGGTTCATAACCTTGGTGCTCGTGGTCTTGAAAAGGCTATAAAAACCAAAATGCTTATCTTTTATTTATGTATTTTTCACAATAGCAGCAAGTTGGCAGAAACCCATCCTTTTTGGGTCTTTTTTACTATGAGGATGTGTCATTCTCTCTGTCTTATATAATGGCCCAAATACTTTTGGCTCACTCTGCTCCACCAGGCAGTCTTCCCTATATCTCCCATTCCAAATCCCACATCTTACTCGGTCTCCTGCATTCCTGCATTCCAACAAGCCACATGGTGCTCAGCAGGCATCTTGCTGCAGCTCACATAAAAGACAGTCAAAACATAAATTAGGTTCTTTTGCTGCCATTGTTATTTCAAGATATCTCAATTAATTACTCTACAAAATGGTTCACATTAGCCTATTTATTATAGCTCAAATTGACCAAATATATTTGAGTGAATTCTAAATTTGTAAGATGATTGTCAGTCTATATATCTGTTGTCTGTTTGTCCAGTCTGTTTATACTGTACAGATAATCTGTTCATTTCTGTTCATTTGCTTGCTCTGTAAACAGCTGTTGCTTTTATTTGAGCTCAACAATTTTTTCCTCTTTTACATTTTCAGATCATTTAATCAAGTTATATTTGGGGTATACATTTAAACGGCATGCTTCCACCTTGGTTACCAGCTGATTAAAATGTTAAAACTGGTTAAACAAAATCCCTTGGGGTGAGGAGACATTGGACAGGACTTCAACTGATAAATATGAAAGTGGCCACCTGATAATTTTAACCAGCCCTTGTTCATTAATCACAGGCCCCAATAATCTCCATTGCCTTATGGGAGATGTGCCAACTAAAGTTCATATGGCTGAGACAATTCATTGTTGCTGATCTGATGGTATATTTATGTCTTCAAATTTAGAATTGAGATTGCTTATGATGACATGTTTTCTTTCAGATCCAGACATCTGCCTTTTCCTTGCACTCCAGCCAGGAGATTCAGTTCATACCAACACGAGGTCAACAGTCAAATCATATATGCTTTACTTAGAGATGCTTAAAGCGTGAGCAGTCTAAACAATGTCACAAATTTCTTCAGTGCACAAATGTTAAAACACCCATAGTTAATATAAAATAATAGTTACATTCAATGTTCTATGTTAAGCTTACTGTCTCTACTGCATTGTACTGTTATCAATCTTCTGGATGTTCAACAACTAAAATTAAGAGACAATTATAAATTCCATTTGCTGGGATTCACCAGATCTTTTCCCAAAAAAGGTTATATGACACATACTGGGGCCATAATTAACTATATTCATCAAGCCTTAAATGACACTGCAGCTTATCTCTCTCTCCTAAATAAAAAGGTAAAATTAATAAAACAGCCTATCCTCCAAAAATCAGATGGCATTAGACACTCTAACAGCACAGGAGGTACTCATAGAATTACAAAACTTAAATGTGTGTATGACAAGTAAATGACATGTCAATTTCTAAAATTCCCTGGACCTTATCCTTATCCTCCTTATGGGAAGCCATTACTAAAATTATACTCATAAATACCCAGTTGATTCTGTTGACTCACATACTTAATTGATTATGTGCCTTTGTCTCTTTTAGACTTAAAACTGTACACCTACCCAAGATAAAAACCAGATGTCTTGTGACTGCGGAGGAGACAGATGCCTTCCTCTCTGTGCCAGATCCCAAGACAAAAGGCAAAACCTGGCCTTCAAACCCCAAAGGGAGACCTTCTCATGTGGCTTTTCATGTTTTCAACAACAGAGATAAAAATCAGAAAGAAAAATAACAATCTGATCTTTTAGCAGTGACACTTTGAGCTCTGACACAAGTAAACAAAGACAAGGTGGAGCTGCCCAAGCCCCTCCAAGACCATGCTTCAAGTGCAACAAAAAGGATATTGGGCAAGAGAGTGCTCCAATACCAGCATTCCTCTTGGGCATTGCTCCTATTGCAATCTCAAGGGCCATTGGAAGAGCGACTATCCTAGGCACCAGAAAATGAGCAAGCCATCCCCTAACTCCTTGCCCTCACAGGAGATGTCATCACCACTGCATTTATTACTGGCTGATCTACTTGGACCTGCTTCTGAAGACTAATGGGGTTCAGGGTCCACAGCCCCCTATTAAGGTGTCCTTCTCAGATCCCCAAGTCCCACTAGAAGTCTCTGATAAGATATTCTCTGTACTTGTGGACATAGAGGCCATCTATAGGGTTCTTCCTGAGTTTTCAGGCCATTGTATTAAGTCCTCAGTCTCTATAGTGAGTGTTGACAGCCAACCTATCCAGCCTTTGCAGACAGGGCCTATTCCATGCAGGTTCCAGGCTCTCTTCTATACCCATAACTTCCTAGTAATTCCAACATGTCCCACATCCCTTTTAGGTAGAGATCTTCTTCTCTGGCCAATCCCATAGTTTGAGATACCTCCAATTCTACCTGTGTTACCCATAACATGAATATTTTAATTTGCCTTAGGGACCCTTCAATTTTTCCTTGTGTTACCAAATATCCCATAGATCCCAAACATTTATAGGGACTTAAACCTATAATCAAGTGTCTTTTAGACAATGGTTTTCTTAACCCTACCCATTCACCCTATAATACTCCCATTCTCCCAGTACTCAAGACTGATGGGTCTTATTGTCTAGTGCAGGACCTTAGGGTAATCAATATTGCTGTTACGCCAATTCACCCCATGGTGCCAAGCCCTTATACCATGCTCTGTCATATCCCTCCCTCCACCACTCACCTCACAGTCATAAATCTTAAAGATGCCTTTTTTACAGCCTAATTGTCAGGATTCCTTTGTGTTTATGTAGACTAACCCAGACACGCTTGACAACTTAGACCTGTCATCTCTATAATAAAACCTGCCCTCAGGGAAACAACCATCCCCTTCCTTTCCTATTCATCAATTTCACAGACACACCCCTGGTCAGGACTGCCAAGTAGATTTTACACACATGCCCTACCACAAAACTCTCAAACATGTTCTCACTTTTGTTTGTACTTTTTCAGAATAGATAAAAGACTTTCCCACAACCAGGGAGACTGCTAATATAGTTACTAAAGTCTTGTTACAAGAAATCTTCACAAGGACTACAACCAAGGTGGAGTGGCTCTAATCTGGTCTTCTTGGCAAACCCAACAACAGTCAAAGTTGCTGGACTCCCATCCTGGTTCCACATCACTTAAGCTAAGTGAAGCCCTACCAACCCTGAATCTAACAATCCTGAGTGGTCATTTCATCTTCTATTGCCCACCTGTCTCCATCTCACCAAGGTCTCACAGCAACAACTCTCAGGCTAAGTCATGTTTTATTGTCCAATTTGGTTCCTAATCCCTTATATTCTATTAATTATTTTTATAGCAACACTCTTAACAGTCTTTCCTAAACACTCCCACGTCATGCGTAAAATCATCTTCATGTTGTTCTACATAACAACTATCTTAGTTCTCTCTGCCCTCAGCTGTTTAGTTAAACGTGAGATTCCTGAGGGCCGAGGCTCTTATCTCCCCTATAGTGACACAGCCATGGCCCTCCCAAATCATAATTTCCCAAATATGATTCAATCATCAGGCTTTATATTTCTCATACTTCTTATTCTTTCCAGCTCAACTCCTAGAGCACAGACAAGCCCTACCTACCTACACTTTTAACTTTTACCTTTTCAGATGGGAAAATAATTACCTCTCATAACTTCACTCCTCCTAACCCCACACTTATTTTTCAAAATTCTACCTCACCATTGGTCCTGATGAAATGACATATTTAAATCAAAGGCACCTTTCATTCTACCTCCCCTGGGTCTTTAAATATGATAGTGGCCTTCCTCCTCATTGCACCTTGTCTCTTTGTTATTCCAGTCTAAGATGCGGGCACTCACCAATGATGAAGTTGTTCTTTCTGAAACAGCTGGTATGAGCTTCTACATGGGCATCAACCATCATCCCGTCAACCTTCCTAAACACCAATACAGTGCCCCTTTCAGCAGGAAGTAGTAAAAGAGAGACTTTGCCCTTTTAATAACAATAAAAAGATGGGAATGAACAGTTCTTGCCCTAGTATAAATTACTGTACAATTATGGCAGTGGCTAACATGGTGGAAGCCCAAAGTGGGAACACCTACCATTTCCTACTTCTTCCTCAGACTTAATTGCAACTCCCCTTCCCATTTGCATGTGCAGAAAATCCCAATCAGCCCCTTGTGCATCATCAGTGCCCATCCTAAGTGCCACCCTGGTCAGAGTTTATATGTATATTTCATACCCCACATTCTGGTCAGAGAATGCCAGGCTGTCTATAGTCATGGACTTCTCTGCACACACTTGGAATAAGGGCTACTTTGTTTATATCTTCTTTCTTATTGCACCAAAAACCTAATGAGGCCTTCAGTATTTACTACTCTTTTGTTAATATGAATCCTTAACAAACATTTTTCTATATTCTCTTTCAATAATACCAAGTTACTTTGGGTATTTTTTTACTTTCATTTGGTCATTTTAATATAGCCATCAATGTATGTATCCTTTATTTTCATTCCCACTTCAGTTCTATTTATACATTTCAATATTATATTTTATTTGAAAATGTGCTAAAATAATTCATAGGAAAATCAAATTGCAATTGATATGATTGTTTTCCCTCTTTTCTTCTATCCAGTCTTTGAACTAATTTTAACAGATACAATAAGAAAGTTAAGCAAATGTTAATTGAATGATTGTTGTGTGCTAGGCTGTGTGTGTTAAATTGTTATTTAAATTATCTCATATTTTGATTGCATTTTTATCAATGTTGGTAAACATCATTAAGAGTAAACACTGAAATTAGGGATAACAGATAACATTTGAAGTTGCTACAAAACATTCACACTTATCTAGAGGCCTACAAATTAGTACAAATAAATACTAAAATAATAGCACTTAAGGAAACAATGCAAAAGTATAACAAGGGTTCAAAGTTACATATATTTATAAAGATCAGGAAATAATCCTTAACCACATAACATTTTGTCTTATTGCAACAGTAAGTTGTCAGTTTTCATTTTGTCTTTTATTTCCCAAAGTTTTCTGAACATCCTTCCAAAATTATCTTGGACAAAATGTTTCATCTCTCTAAGGTTTTACCACACTGATCAAACCTACCTTCTACTACTCTCTTTTAAATATAAGTTCACTTCACACAAAAATATAGACCACTTTCAATGAATAGGTGTACCTTCTAGTGCAGAAAACAGTCTTCCTTCTTACCTCCTGGTTCCCAACTTTTCCACACGACTTGATTTGGACATTGTATTATTAAGAAATATAATACCAGTGGGAGGACTGAAAAGTACTTGAGGTTACCTTTTCTGCACTTCCATCTTTTGCCATGAGGCACACAGGATTTGATTAGCCCCTGACCCAAAGAAGATGAGGTAAATAAGAGATTTGCGCTTGATCTATAACTTGGAGCCAATCTCAGCTATGAATAGCTTGTATCAATTTAAGCTTGACTTATTAAGTAATTCAGGAGCCAAGAGTAAGTTTTATTATTAAATGCAATTAAAATATTTTAGGTGATTGACAGTGCAGCATTATAGCAGAGTCAGCATACTGTTGTACATTTTTAAATGACAATGAACATGACTTTTGTCCATTTCACCTACATAAGCAACAATACTGTTCATGAGTTAATGCATATACCTACCCCATGATGTTGATTGTGTTTTGTTGCCTTACTGGCACTGTACATGCTGAGTTTGTATGTAAGAATGAGATGATAAGCTCTGAATATTATAAATGCTTATTACAGTGTTTAAGAAATGATGTACATAGAAGTGACCTGAGAAATGAGCAAATGTTTTCATCCTTTACATATTGTTTCTGGTATGGAAATTTTTGTCAAATAAAAACATTATGATGTGTCTTCTACTTTACTCATCACATGTGGCATTGAATGACTTCTGAACCTCCCCAAAGTAAAAATGAATGTGAAAGATAAACATTTATAATTGATGCAGGACATTGAGGTACTGTCACAGTGCAAATAAAAATACTCCTGAAAGAGAACTTTCAGAAATCCTTCAAAAAGTGGCAAGATTAATGGAATAAGTATGTTCAATATGAGGAGGAGCATTTTGAAGGTGATTAGTGCTCATATGTCTTTTTACTGTAGCAATTTTCTTGAAAATTCAAACCTGACTGTATTGTTTGACCATATGGTGTACAAATTGTGTAAATGACTTAGAGAATAATTATTTTGATATTTCTCAATATAAAAGCTTAATTTATCTCTTGACCAATGTTATGTATTATATATAATCATATTTCCTTATTGTAAGAAACTCAGGAAAATGATTTTTCCTTCATAACATCTTTAGAAATGCATATTATTAACTATATTATATCACATTCTTTTGCTTATTCTTTCATTGAAATTACTGAAGATGACTGACAACTTAGTGCTTATGATTTTCTTTTTGACATTTGATAAAATTAAAAATGTAAATATTGTGTTTTAAACTTCTATTGCAATTTTAAAACTCACATTTTTACTTTTTATTTTAGGTATCATCATTTTGTTTCCTACATGAAAAAAATATAAAGCAAAAACAGACAAACAATTCTAACATTTATCAAGAAAGCACAGAGTTTTAAACAGTTGGGTTGAATCTATTTTAAGATTACAGTTGGGTTGAATCTATTTTAAGATTACATGACATGATACATAATTTTTTCTTTTGTTTCTCACAAGACTTCAACTCTTTTATTTTACTTTAAAATGTCACTATGTCAAATGAAATAAAGTATTTACCAAAAAGGCTCTAAAATTGTAACAAGATATACTGATTCAAGAGCAAAAAAATGTTCTAAATTGCCTTAAGAATGCATCTTTAACAAGTGTAAACTCTTAATGAAGAAAATACTAAAAGTTAAAAAAATTTGTCACATGTACAACATAACTATTTCCTTTCACTGATAGTTTTGTAAAGTACAATTGGCTTTTTTTCTGCAACAATAGCAATTTTCGGCTTCATATTTGGAAAGTGCACTGTTTTTTGCTCAATGGAAAAATAACTACTGGTTGCATTTAAACATTTTGGAATAGGGAGACAAATGTATCATTGTCAATCCTACTTTCATTGGTCAAGCTCTGAAAAGGTTCATTTCTTTGAGTTAGATTTTTCAGTCAAATCTGTCATTCCCAAACTCAGGGAAAAATTACCTGAACTTTCATATATTCCTGGAACTTGTTAGTTTTTGGTCATATTTGACAAATATTTTGATAGCTAGGAGAATCCAGTCAGCTAAGACTGTGTCATTTTATACAATGTATCATTTATATCACAGTACATAAAAATACACATAAAAGGCACAGAGAACTGTAGCTACTCTGAAATAGTAGCCTTTTCTAGAAATTAAATGACTTTGAAATAACAACATTTATGTAGTACATAGCATCTAACATTAAGGATCCTGTGAATTATTCTATCATGGATATGATTTTAAGAATAGAATCTAATCTGTAAAACTTCAGGAGAATCCTTAAATGTATTTTTTTTAAATTGAAATTTATAATAACTATACATCTACGATTAAGAAAAGTGATTTTTCTAAGAAGCTATATATTTCGTTTATATTGTGGTTCTGCAATATACATCAGGTGTGCTTTTGAACTTCTCTTACATTGTAAAATCCTTGGCTGTATCCTTTCTTCCTATTTTCACTGATTTTCTGGGTATTCTGTAAAATGTTAAATATTTTCATTAAGAACAGTCATCAAATAGACCATTTTGATTGTTTGAATATGTTTGTTCAAAGTGCCTTTAGGTATCAAAAATTTGTTATAATTATTAAAGTTTAAATTATATCTTTGTTTATTCTCAGAATTTATGAAATATTTACCATATAATCAAAATATTGGAATGGTTAATTGCACTATACTGCCACTTTTTCACAGCAATTTCCATAATCGTTCTGTAAGTACATGTGTCTTCTAAATTATGAATGGTATTACTGTGTTTTTATTAGTTATATATTCTATAACATTTATGAAGTAACTGTGATGAAAATATTCTAGATATAGTTACTACCCACTGTCCCAATTATCCAGGATATGCCTGAGAATGAGGAATAACTTTTAAAATTTTTTTATGTAGCTTCCATGATAACTGAAAGTCCTTCCACTAAAACTCATACTTTCCACGTAGTAGAACACACTTTGAGTGACTAAGATTAATTTTATTAATTATCTTAGTTTGTATCACACAAGTAAGAAGACCCAACTTTCAGAAATGAATAATTATGGTTTTGAATCACTGAATCTTTAAATCAAGAAATATTGTAAATACTGTGATACCAAAGGTCCTGAACTGACTGTCAATGCTAAGCCTATGCCTGTTCCTTGGGAAACAGCTTTCAGATGAAGATTTATATTAGAAGGTGTTTTAATTATTTTGCTTATTGCTAAGACAAAATATCCAAATATGCGACACTCAGGGTTAAATCAGGAAATGTTTATTTTGCTCACAATTTGTAGTGGTTTCAGTTTATAACCCATAGTTTTCTGGCTTGCATGTAAGGTGGCACATGGCAGAGGGGCAACAGTTCTGGTGGCAGCAGACAGAAAAAGCAACAATAGCAAAAAGACAAGAGAAAGTCTCTTTCTGTTCCTTATATTGTATCTAGTCTACCTGCTCTAGGGCAAGTGTAGCATGTACACCTTTCATCGCAGCATTGGACCATGAATAAGTCAGAAACTAGATTCAGCTGCCTCTGAAAAGTCCACCCCAAAATTGCATGAGGGTTTGAGGACATCTTGACACAAACCATAACAGAAGGGTTATTGAGGAGTATTCTGGTAAGAAAGCATGTGAACAAATAAAAGGATTGGGCAGAAGATAGTTAAGTGAACTAAAATTTGAATGTTGGAATAGATCTAAATGAGCTCCCTGGGGAACTGTGGAATTGACATGATCCTGTCATGTTTTCTCAAATTAGGGCAAAGAAGCAAACTTTGAATTCTTATTCAATAAGGAATTGGATAAGGAAAAGAACATATTGTTGGGCAAGAAAATCCTTTGAGCAGAGTTCCTTTCTCATAGTGATTCTCACCTATGAGCCTTTAACAGTCAGTTCCAGTATCTGGAAGAGCAAGTGTCCTTCTGAAGAGGCATTTGAGTGGAGCATCCCAACAAGCATTAATACCACATTACCAACCAATGTGTTCCTACTGAGACTTGAATCTTTTCCCTGTAAATGCATGAGAGTTTAATCTCCAAAGCACTTTTTGAAGTTGAGAACCTGTTTTTCTTTTCTGCTTTTCTGCTATTAAGGAACGGTTTCTTCCCCTTCAGAGGAAGTAATGTTTGAAGTATCACATCAAAAACAGAAGCCAGGCCCTCTCCTGATACTGACAATCTCTGACACCTTCATTTTAAAATTTTCAGTATTCAGAACTGTGAAGAAATGAATTTCTCTCCTCTGTATGATACTGTCTCAGGTAGTCCATAGTCACAACACAAAAAGGACCATGATAGAAATTGATACTACAGAAATAGTTCATCATTTTAACAAATACCTAAACATTTGTAAGTACTTTAGCATAATGAGGAAAGGCAGAAACATTTTTAAAATGAATGCTAAAAAGTTTTGTATTCTAATAAACAAAATGTTAAGTGTGATTCTGTTGAGGGTTTAGAAATAAAAGAATTGAATCCAGGGAGCCAAGGCCCTGCGAGGGAGTCAGGGCCATGAAAGGTGAGTGCCAGCATGCCAGCACTGGCCTGGGGAGAGTTTGAGACCATAGCTCCCAGCGGTTGAGTGCCCAGACAGCTCCCTAGGATTCTGGACTGGGATTGGGAGGTTTCATGGGTTGAGTGGACCACACCCAATGACCTTCTTTCAATCCATGGAGCCAAGGCCCTGTGAGCGAGTCAGGGTTGCACCCGGTGAGTGCCAGCACGCTGGTGCTGGAATGGGGAGTTTTAGACCATTGCTCTCAGCAGTTGACTGTCCAACCAACTCCCTAGGACACTGGACAGGGCTCAGGAAGTTTCGAGGGTTGAGTGGGCCATGACCAGCTGCCTTCTTTCAGTCTGGGGGGCTGGGACAGCATAAAGGGAGTTTCAGCCTGCGTGCTGGCTTGGGGAGAGTTTGAGACAATTGCTATCAGTAGTTAAGTGGCCACCCAGCTCTCTGGAACACTAGGCTAGGCTCAGGAGTGCCTGCAAGCCTGACTGGGCCATGCTTGGCTCATTCAGTCCCAGGAGCTGAGGTTGCAAAAGGTGACTTCCAACATGCCGAGGGAAGCTTGGAACATTGCTCAAAGCACAGATATAAAGGAAAATGAAAAGATGAAGGACCAAAATGCAATCTCAAAACTCCAGCCCAACCCAAGAAAGTCTAAGAGCCACGTACATAGAAAAAAATATAAGCCATAAGCCTGATATCAACTGAAATAAAGAAGCAACTCAGGAAAGCTATAGAGAAACTCAAATCAGAAATAATCTGCCAGGTAAAAGAAGGAATGATAAAAGTAATGGAAGAAATCCTGAATACATCTAAAGAAGACACAGTTAAAAAATTAGAGTAACAAAGCAAACAAATAGAATCCCTCAATGAACACTATAAGAAACAAACAATGTATGAAGCAGATTCAAAGTGATACCAGGAAACCAAAAATTCTATTGAAAGTTGCCAAAACTTCCTCAGTGAAAGTGAAGATAGAATTTCAGACCTTAAAGACAAGATTGCAGCTAGTGAACAGGAAAGGAAACATCTTTTAAAAATAACAAGGAATCAGGAAATAACAATTCAACAGCTGCAAGATGATGCAAAGAAAAAAACATAAGATTAATAGGGATAAATGAAAGGGAAGGTGACAACACAAACCATATCAAGAGGCTATTTACAGAAGTAATAGCTGAACATTTCCCAAACATGAGACTGGAAACTGACATGCAGATTAGTGAAGCATACAGACCTCCAAATAGCCATAACCAAAATAAACCTACACCAAGACATATAATAATCAACATCTCAGAAATCCAACATAAGAACACAATATTAAAAGCTGTTAGAGAGAAAAGACAGATTATCTATAAAGAAAAACTTATCAGAATCACAGCAGACTGCTCAACACAAGCAATGAAGTCAAGAAGAGCATGGAGTGAAGTATTTAAGATCCTAAAGGAAAATGACTTCCAACCCAGACTGATGTACCCTGCAAAACTATCCTTCAAAATGGATGGAAAAATAAGATACTTCCATGGCAAAGAACAGCTGAAGAACTTCATGATCACCAAGCCAATCCTACAAAGTATAGTGAAAGACATTCTATACAGACATAGGAAAAAACCCCTAAGCAAGCTAGACAATTAAACAAAATGGAAAGGTAAAGATACAAAAGCAGAAAGACAACATGTCAACAATAAACCAATATATAACAATTATAACCATTAATGTAAAAGGCCTCAACTCACCCATTAAAAGAAACAGATTGGCAGGATAGATCTAGAAACAACATCCAACCATATGCTGTCTACAAGAAACCCATCTAAACCAAAATGAAACTCATAGACTGAAAGTCAAAGGATGGAAAACAATACTTCATGCAACAGGAAACCCAAAAAAGCAGGGGTAGCTATTCTGTTTGCAGAAAATGTGAACTTCAAACCAAGAATGTTCTAAAGAGATAAAGAAGGTCACTGCATACTAGTTAGGGGAAAACTTCAAGAGGAAGAAATAACAATCTTAAATATCTATGCACCAAATTCCAGGGCACTCAGCCATACAAAGCAAGTATTAACAGAAACAAAAAATCAAATAAGCAATAACACAATTATAACAGGAAATCTTAACATGCAATTGACACAAAGGGACAGATCAACTAGACAGAAAAGCAGCAAAGAAGTAACAGAACTGAACCACAAGTATGACTAAATGGACTTGATAGACGTATACAGAGTGTTCCATCCAACAACATCAGAATATACATTCTCAGCAGTACATATGACATTCTCTAAAATAGACCATATACCAGCCCAAAGAACATATTTGAGTAAATGCAAAAGAACTGAAATTATCCCATGCATGTTATTGAATCATAGCACCATGAAACTAGAAATTAATGATAAAAGGAATTGAAAAACCACACAAGCCCATGGAAATTGAATAATATGCTCTTGAGCAATCAGTGGGTCACAGAAGAAATTAAAGAAGAAATTAAACACTATCTACAAGCAAACAAAAATACAAATACCAACTACCAGAATCTGTGGGAAGCAATGAAAGCAGTCCTCAGAGGTGAATTTATTGCACTGAGTTCCCACATCAGGAAAAGAGAATGAACACAAATAAACAACCTGATACTACACCTCAAACATCTAGATAACAAAGAGCAAGCCAAACCAAAAGCCAAAAGAAGGGAGGAAATTATAAATATCAGAGCAGAAATTAATGTAATAGAGACTAAGAAAACAATACAAATAATCAATGAAACAAAGAGTTGGTTCTCTGAAAGAATAAGCAAAATTGATAAGGCTCTAGCCAACCATATTGGAATAGATTATCTTTACCTCAATATGACAAAGGCCAGCTATGAGAAACCAACAGCTAGCATCATATTAAATGGCCCAAAACTGAAAGCCTTTATGTTAAAATCAGGCACAAGACAAGGATATCCCTTATCACAGATCCTATTCAACATAGTACTGGAAATACTAGCCAGAGCACTTAGACAAGAGAGAGAAATAAAAGGAGTAAAGAGAGGAAAATAAGAAGTCAAATTACCATTATTTGAAGATGACATGATACTCTACATAGAAGACCCCCAAAACTCCATTTAAAGACTCTTAGATATAATAAATAAACTCAGCAGTGTAGCTGGATACAAAATCAATACTCAAAAATCAATAGCATTCCTGCACAATAACAACAAAATCACTGAGAGAGAAATAAGAGAAGCCACACCCTTCACAATAGCATCCAAAAAAAATGAAATACTTAGGAATTAATCTAATGAAAGAAGTAAAAGGCTATACAGGGAAAATTATAATACCCTGATAAAAGAAATTGATGAGGACCTCAGAAAATGGAAAGATATCCCTTGTTCATGGATAGGAAGAATAGATATTGTGAAAATGGCCATTTTCCTAAAAATGTTATACAGAGTCAATGCAATCCCAATCAAACTAACATTAACATACCTCATAGATCTACAGAAATCACTCCTAAAATTCATTTGGAACCAGGGGAGACCTAGAATAGCAAAGGTAATTCTAAGCAGCACAGGCAAGGCAGGAGGCATCTCAATTCCTGACTTGAAGTTATACTACAAAGCAACTGTAATAAAATCAACATGGTACTGGAATAAAAACAGATCTGAAGATTAATGAAATAGATTGGAAGATACAACCACAACCACAAACACACTCAACCACCTTATTTTTAATAAAGAGGCCAAACATGTTCACTGGAAGAATGATAGTCTCTTTAATAAATGGTGCTGGAAAACTTGGCTATCCATATGCAGAAGACTAAAACTAGACCCACGCCTATCACCATGTACTAAACTCTAATCTAAATGGATCAAAGATCTAAATATTAATACCAAAACACTAAATCTGTTGGAAGAAAAAGTCAGTAAAAATCTTGAAGACATAGGGGTAGGTAGAGAATTCATGAACAAGAATCAAACTAAATGGGAAATACTTCCCAGAATCAATAACTGAGACCATATCTTATTAAAGAGTTTCTTCATGTTGAAAGAGATCTCCAGCAGAGTGAAAAGAAAACCTACAAATTGGGAAAACATCTTAGTGAACTGTCCCTCAGACAAAGGACTTCTGTCTGGAACTTATAAAGAATTTTAAAAAATCAGACCCTCAAAATTCAAAGACCCAATCCAAAAATGGGCATCCAAGATGAACACACAGTTCCCAGAAGAAGAAATATGAATGGCAAATAAATACATAAAAAATATTCATCATCATTAGTCATTAGAGAAATGCAAATTAAAACCACACTGAGATTCCATTTAACTCCAGAAAGAATGCCAGGATCATGAAAACTACCAATAACAAATGCTGGAGAGGCTATGGTGAAAAGAGAACTCTTCTGCACTTTTGGTGGTAATGTAGACTGGTGCAGTCACTGTTGAGGTCAGTCTGGAGATTCCTCAAAAAGCTGGGATTGGAAGTCTCACTTGACCCAGTTATTCCACTTCTAGGCATATTCCCAAAAGAACTGAAAACACCATACCACAGTGATATATGTGCACCCATTTTTATAGCAGCACAATTTGTAATAGCTAGATATGAGAAACAACTTAAGTGCCCATCAACTGAAGAATGGATAAAAAAATTGTGGTATGTTTATGCAATGGAGTACTACTCAGCTATAAAGAATTATCACATTGAGATATTTATAAATAAATGCATGCAACTTGAGTCTATACCTATAAGTGAAATAAATCAAACTCACATCTGTAAATACCATATAGTCTCCCTAGTGTAGGATATGGTAAGAATGCATAATATTTTATGGTAATCATGATTCCCCATTATATTGCTTTGAAGCCTTATAATATTTTCATTCATCATTTGGAATGTTTTTATTGTTTTTTAAATTTTATTATGTATGATGGTATGAACAGCTATTTTGAAGAAAACAAAATATTATGGCAGCCTTTGCTGATTTAATATCATCTTGTTTTGAAGTCCTACCATGCTTTTGGTCTTCTATTACCATTGGATCTATAATATTGTGTCTTATTGGATTTTAATATCTATGATAGTATAAATAAGATTTTTATGGAAAATGAGATATTATAGTAGACATTTTTCATTTTTTGTTATTTGGTTCATAATGACTTGTAACACTTTCATTCTTTTGAATGGTTTTATAATACTTTGTTATGTTTGATATTATTGTGTGTGAAGCTATGTTCAACTATTTCAAAGTAAAGGGACATTATAGTAGCTACTGTTGATATCTGGTTGTCTTGTTGTAAAGTGCTGTTTTGCTTACATTGTTCTGTTCTGATCTGCTTTGTTCTGTCCTCTTTTGTTTTATTCTCTTTAAAATAAAATTTAAAAACAGAAATAAAAGAATTGTAGAGAAATTTTGAAACTTCTCAGATTATTCAAAGGTCATATAAGAATGTTGGTACAAATATGATAGATATATTGCAAAGGTAATATAAAAAGTATTTGAAAATAGAGCAAGGACCAACTGTGTCATAAAGTAACAGAGAACTTGCCTAAATATTTGTATCCCTGAATTTGGAACAGAATTTAAATCAATGAACTAGGTTAACCAGCAGAAGAAATTTGTAGGCAGAAAAGCAATGAGGGTGCTACTTCTCTTCTTTTAACTGAACATAGTAAAATGTGAAAATAGAGAAATTATTTTGATATAGCATTTATAATTAAATGGGAAACAATTTAGAAATTTCAAAAAATCCTAAGCCTGGTCTTGAAAGGAATGAAAAAACTTATGTTTCAGAAATAAAAATACAGGTTGCCTCGATAAAGACATTAGTACGGTTAGATGGAATCCAGATGCTATTCAATAAGGAGGTAAGACAATGACCATGAAGACATCTCTTAAACTTAGGAGTTTCTTCTTTCATTATGGGCCCAAAAGTCTAGGGTCTTAAGGGCATGTTTTGAAGAGGGGGCACAAGGCACCCTCAGGACTCAAGATTTCAAAGGGTGGAATGCTTTGGTTTGAATGTGTGGCTGCTCCAAAACTCATGTTGAAATTTTGTTTTCAGTGTGGCAGTGTTAGGAGGTGGGATATTTTGGAGATAATGGGGCCTTGGGGGACAATTCTCCTGAGTAATATTAATGGCATTTATAAAAGACAAATTCAGGCCTCTTTTGCTTCTTCTCCCTTTAGTTTTCATCATGTCATTGTTACAAGTAGCTGTTAGAAGTATTATAGGCAGGGGCTGAGGCTTTAGCTCAATAGTGTAAGCACCTGCCTGACAAGTGCCAGGTCCGGAGTTCTATCCCCCAGTACCAAAAAAAGATATTATAGGCAGTCAGACCTGGCTGGTCCCTCAAAGCAGCCAGTGCAGAAGACCAGATACATTGCAACATTGGAGGAGACAGACACCTCTGCTTTGGGCAAGATCTCAAAACAAAAGGCAAAACAAATGCAACCACATCCTAAGTATAAACATCAGGGATTGATATTCTAAATTGGTATGGGTCACCTTGAAAAAGCCAGAAGTCACCATCCCAACCCCATAAAGACTCACTTTTTTAGGTATGTCTGCTTGCTATGTGACTCACTTTCCCATTTGTCCCCAATTTAATCAATTTTACCTGAGCAATTAATCTTACTGTTTTGCCATAATTCTGTCCCACCTTACTCCCACCTTGAGAGTTCCCTCGTTTTCCCCAACTTAGTCTCATCTCAGTTCATGGTTTTACTCTACAAAAGTCTCTAGAAAAGACAGAGTCTTTGGCAACCTACTCGGGACCCATTCTGTCTCTCAAACAGAAGTTTTCTCTCAATAAATATATTCTGCTCTTAATTTCCATTGTTTCTAAAATTCATTCTTCAATTTTAGAGGATGCAAACTCATACTGGACATATAGTAGATTTGGAGTTTCATTCCCCTATATCATAATGATGCAACCAGAATGCTGTCTGGTTGGTCATCCTAGCCTGTCATTAGGTCATCCTAGCCACCAGAGCTGTGAGAAAATAAATTTCTGATCATTCTAAACACCCAGTCTCAAGTATTCTGTTATAGCAGCACATGATAGACTAAGACATTTGTATTGCTCCATCAATACACAGCATCAATCATATCCAGGTAGTTTTCGGTACCTAGATTTTCCCTGTCTAATGTATAAAAAACAGAAGTGACAATAGAGAGGGCCATGCTTTTTAGGAGAAAGGCTAAAGAATAACAAAAAGAAAAAAAAAGTTTGATTCATAAACATTCTTCTATGGCCCAAAGGAACTTTACAGCTTGACTGTTGGAAATACCTTCATCAAAACGCCACATTTCCTACTTTCCAATTGTTTCCTCTGCCAATTGCTGTTTGCTCTTTTGAAAAGATACTAATCACTATGGATTCTCTCTTTGAGGGAATTTCAACTTTAGCAGATGTTTTTACACAGTTTTTTTTGTTTTATTTTTGCTTTGCTTTTTTTGTTATGCAGCATCTATTGTAGAAGAACAAAGAGTTTCAAAAATCTTATTTTCTGTGCAAATTTCTAAAATTCCTTGAAAAGTCAGAATTGATTTAGGAAGAGTAGTCAGGATCTTCCTCTTCTTTCATAATGCATTTTATTTGTTTAAGAATTTCTTAAGGCTTCATTAAGATGTATTTTGCAGGTTTCCTATGTCATAATTTATGGCTATGTATTCTTTTTCTTTTTTTCTCTTCTTATTTGCATTTCTCTTCCTTTTGTTACTTTGTTTGCTTTTAAGAAATGAAAATGAATATTTGATGCTTATTGTTTCAACTTTCAATTAGCTTTTATTTCAATTCATAATCCAACTTAATTTTATGATTAAGCTTTTTAAATTAAATAATTTGATGGACAATACAGAATTTAATAAATATTTATTATAGAGAATACTACTTTATGTAAATAAGCATTTACCTAGAAACAAGATTTTCCTTTTTTAAAACATGTGTGGCTAGCTGAAATTTAAGTTTAGCATAAAAGGACACAGTCTTGGTTCACAGATTTCTTTTTATATCTCTTGATGTTACCATTCCTGGGACATCATAGAATATTTCTGTTTTTCTCTTTCTTTCTTACTTTTTTTTTGAGACAGTGTCTTGCTATACAGTTCACTATGTACGCCAGGCTTGTCTTAAACTCATGACAATCCTCCTACCTCAGTCTCTAAGTGCAGGATCAGAGGTGTGCACCACCATGCCCAGCTAATAAGACATATTTTAAGAAGTATATATTCAAAAGTCTTCTAAATTAACTGCTCCTATTTCATTGCATTATTTCTCAGTTCTTCATATTTTAGCTTCTTATCACCAAGCAGGGACATTCTCATATTAATCAATAAGAATATTTAAACACATATGCTCTCTTATATAATTCATCAATATTTATTCCAGAAAATCTTACTCTATCTTTGGCTTGTGACTTCATGATATGTGGCAATATTCATAAATTAGACAAATATCTTGACTCCTAAGAGTTATCTGATCAGATACAACACTAAGAGATCAAATAATTGCAAGTGTGTATAGACTTGCAGTTGGTATCCTGCATTGGTAAAAATACCAATGAAGGATAAAACATAAATGTTTTAATGCAAAGAATATATAATGTAATAGAACAATGCTGCATAAATCAAAGATATTATTATGAACATCTGTTAATATCTGATCACCCATTGGTACACAGGATTTTAGGGGACCTCAACTATGTCCTCTGTAAGCTGAGGATTATCTTATTACCTCCTAAGTAGGCAGCTTGGTTGAAAAACTTTGTAAAATTATAGATAATATACAAAAATTAAGACATAGTATTTTATAATTTATATGTCATTACACATAAGAAGAATTTTAGTTTTTTTCAAAATTATAATTTATTGAATACAAATAAAATTTAGAGAAACAGGATCATTTACTTTTGGGTCTCACTAATTTGTGACCTTAGATTTAATTAATTTTTTTCTACACTCTGAAATAATGTGAAGAATTGCATTACATATGATGAGGTTTTTTTTTTCTTTTTCTTAGATACAGACAGAGTGCACTTTGGATCTTCACTCAGAAATTTTTCTGAGTGTGATACAAATATTTTTCTTGTTAGAGCACTAAACAAAATACATGCTTAACAAGTGTATATATATATATATATATATATATATATATTAAAACATCTTCAGATTTTTATAGTAATTTTGTACTGACACCTTGCATACTTTAAAGACAGCATGTGATCACTACAGCACACTAACTTTGTTAAGGAGAGTACACAGAGATTACAAAAATTTAGCTGCATAATAGAAAATATGGAGAAATTATAAACATTCTATTACATTAGAACATTCTTTAATTTATAATACCTTTCATTATGCATTTTATGTTATTTCATGTGTGATATAAAGTGAACTTACAATAAATACTTTAATCAATGATAAATTGCAAAAACATACTAGGTATATGATGTACAAATGTATATTTAATGTCTAACATGCATTCAGGAGAAAATCACTCTAGGAATTTTAATATTTGCTACAAAAAAGATCTTTGTTGTCAACAGAATACAAAATACATTTATGAAATTACTAGGAATTTCATTTATTGTACATTTTATATTTGACCATGTACTATGTCAATAATTATTTTTTAATTGTGTAAATAGTTTTTGAAATTTATTTCTTTAAAGATACTTTACAATTACTTAGTGATGTGACTGGTGTCACAGAGATAATGATTTTATTATGTAAATAAGTCTACACTAGTTCCCTGGGGCTATACAAAATTAAAAAAATACACTAGAGCTGTGATACAGTATGTTTATAGAGGATATTGAGAAATGCTTCATAATGATAGACACATTTGGTCCTGTAAGGTGTTATTTATAGATAAAGTTACATAAATAAGGTGGAATCCTTACTGTTCAAGACCTTACTGAGCATAGGTTTTATTTAATCTTAGTCACACTGATCACTTGTGACTGTGATTAGGGTGCGTGAGTACAGTAATGATGTCTGGATCCTACACTGTGTGTAATAAATAACCTGATAGCTCATTTCAGCAACCTATGTACTGGCGCTAGATGTCTTGTTGTATCTTCCTATTATTTTTAACCAAATGACTTTACATTTACCCTTGGAATTCAACTCTCAAATATGTCTTCTAAAAATTACTTCACTCATTTATATCTGATGATATTCCATGATCCTCTTTTTATTTCAAAGCAAAGTA
This sequence comes from Dolichotis patagonum, assembly GCA_004027295.1. Taxonomy (NCBI): domain Eukaryota; kingdom Metazoa; phylum Chordata; class Mammalia; order Rodentia; family Caviidae; genus Dolichotis; species Dolichotis patagonum. The sequence continues at coordinate 27,174 of PVJX010002951.1, forward strand.
TTTGATTCCTGTCAAAACCTTGACTGCCACATTCAAAATCTACTCTGGTATAATTAGTTGCCTTATAATTTAACACATTGATAATATGTAATGATTATAGAAGTATTTTTAACATCAACATAGGATAGAATAAATGCATAAAAAGCATCTCTCACCTTCAGTTACCCAGTGTTCACACTATTTTCACTTAGCATATAGTTAGTAAACCTTTTAGTGGAAATTTCAAAAGTTTAAATACTTCTTTTTAAAGACCTAGCAAATTAAAAATTTAAGACTTGATATTATCTGCTCTATTAGTTCAATATATGTAACAATATCAAGTGTTCTCCTTGTAGCACTAGCAATTTTCTACAGCCCTTGAAATCTTGATGATGTTTCAGGGAACTTACAGACCAAAGGAGAAAAACAAAAACCAAAACCAAAAATAAAAACAAAAACAAAAAATTACTTCTAAAATGACCCGCTGAGAAGCTCCAAGAAAACTTTCTTAGAGAAAGGGTCTGCTCTAAGAGCATTATTGCATGAATGTTCAATCTTTTTAAGTGTTTGTAAGAGGGTATGTCAGATACAAACTAACTTTTTTTCATGAATATCTAATAAATTTTACACAATCTGGCACAAGCCCAAAGCTGTACCCTCTGAAGTATGACAACAAAGGTGACTTACAAGAGAAGCAATAGGCATGATAGTAACTGTCCAAGAAAACCAAATAAGCCAACAGCAGAACCCTGAGGGAGGGGGATGTGTTTCTAAATTTGCTATAACATACTACTTAAAATGTTCAACGTTCAAGACAATTAAAATATATGATAGGAAATTGGGTGGTCCACATACAAAGCAAAGACAAAAAATTGCCTTGAGAGTGTTATGGTTTGTATCCAGATGTACACTCAAAGCCTCATGAGCTCAGTGGTGGGGAGTTTCAAAAGTGGCTGGATTAGGGTGTGTAAATGTGGATAAAATATGTGGTGCTATGATTACTAAGGATGCAAATACTGGAAGCACCACCCTGTATTAATGAGTGGCACCAATCAACAAGTTTGCATTTTGGGTAGAATATAAATGGACACAAAGTAAGCAGGTGTCCTATTGCTGCTCACTGCTTCACTGTCTCCTGCCTGCTATCTCCTGGACAATTTTTTTTCTTCATTGCCTCTTTTGCCATGCCACTGTGCCTTGGACCCAGTCAACTGTAGAATTCCTACAAACTGTGAGCTAAAATTAACATTGGATGTTGCCTACTTTAGCTCAGCACTGAAGAAAATAACTAAGGCAGATTGTGGTACCATAGAAGTGGGGTTATTTCTATGACATTATCTGTTCATGTGGTACAGAAACATTTTGCACTGGCTTGTTGAAAGAGTTTGGATGTTTTGGAGATGTTGGTTGAAGTAGTCTGGCAATGCTGTAAGCTGAACTTTATGGGAGATTCTGGTCAGAGCTCAGAAGACTAGAATGCTGATAGAAATGCTCCCCATAAAAATCAGGTTTAGTAGGTTTCTGTTGTGAATTTGTGTCTCTTGGAAATGAAATGTTTATTTTGTGGCATTGTGTGTTGCAAGTGTTTAATCTTCTTTTCATTTGTACAGGTGTTAGTAGTTAAAGAGTTTGCCTTAAATCTCAGAGGAGACTTTGGGTTTGGACTTTTAAGCAATGCTGAAGCTGTTAGGACTTTAGCAACTCTAGAAATGAACTAAATGTCTTCTCCAAAAAGGGATGCATGTGAGTCTTTTGGTGTCCATGGGTGCAATGTTAGCTGATGTATCTAGATTTCACCACAAAGCCTCTTGTGGTCATAGTGGGGGAGTTTCATAGACAGCTGTATTAGAATGTTTGAATATGGATTAAAGGTATGATGCTATGGTTAAGGGTGTTGGTAATGGACACTTAGGTATGCACGCCGCCCATCAATAAGCTTATAGCCTGAGTGGAATATAAAGGAACAGAAAGAAGATGTGCTTGCTGTTGCTGCTTGGCTCCCTCCTGCCTACTTTGCCTTGGACTGTTTCTCCCTTGTGATGCCCTCTTCCATGTTACAGGCATTGGAGCCATCGTGCTTTGGACTGACACCTCTACAAACTGAATGAAAATAAACCTTTCTTCTTTAACACTGGAGGTTGAGTATTTGTCAAACAAAAGAAAACTAAGACAGAAAGGAACCATATCTTAGACAACCAGACATATATTTCAAAGCAAATAAAACTCTTAGATCGTCTTTAAAAAATTTGCTTAAAATGTAAAACAAAGTATGATGACCATGTCTCACACAAATGAGAATACAAATAAAAAGCCTGTATAAAAATAGCAAATAAAATTTCTAGAATTGTGTTTTCTTTAAACTATTCCAAATGAGAATTTCACTGTACAATATCTGTATGCTAGACATTGTACTAAATTTAGGCAAGACAAAGAAAAGAGGATATCTTCCTTGACATGATTGAACAGATGCATTGACAAAAACTTACCATGCGTTTAATGCATTCTAAAGTTGACATATATAGAAAGCAGCAAGTGGGTGGAATGATTACAGAATTGAAGGAATGAATATTTTTCTGGAAATGGCGATATTCATATTAGGCCATTCATACACAATACTAAGTATAATAAAAAGATTCTCTTGTACACAAAAAACAAACTCACTGAGAGCGAAATTAGGAAAACCATACCTTTTACAATAACCTAAAAAATGAAACACTTAGGAGTCAATCTAAAAAAACAGGTAAAAGATTTATATATTGAAAAGTACAGTACCCTGAAAAAAGAAATAAAAGAATAACTCAGCAAATGGAAAGATAGCCCTTGGTCATATATAGAAAGAACCAACATTGTGAAAATGACCATAGTGTGAAAATTGTTATACAGATTTTAAGTAATCCCAATCAAAATACCATTAGCATACCTGACAGATCTACATAAAGCACTCCTAAAATTCATATGGAACCATAAGGAACGTACAATAGCAAATGCAATCCTGAACAACAAAAGGGAGGCAAGAGGAAACACAATTATACTAATTATACTACTACAAACCTGCTATAATAACAATAGCATGGTACTGGCAAGCAAAACAGATCTGAGGATCAATGAAACAGAACAGAGTATACAGATACAACTACAAACACACTCAGCCATGTTATCTTTCACAAAAGTGCTAAGCATGTTACTGAAAGAAAGCCTCTTTAATAAGTGGTGCTGGAAAAACTGGCTTTCTATATGCCAAAGACTTAAACTAAATCCTTGCCTATCACCATGCACTAGATTGAAGTCAAAATGGCACAAAGATCTAAATATTAAGACAGAAACACTAAACCTACTGTGAAACCAATTAGGCAGAAATCTTGCAGACATAGGGGTAGACAGAGAGTTCATGAACAAAAACCAAACTGTATGGGAACTACTTCAAAGAATTAACTGGGATCTCATCTTATTAAAAAAATTGTACATCTAAAGATATCACCAATAGAGTGAAAAGAAAACCGACAAATCTGGAAAAGATTTTTGCCCACTGTCCCTCAGACAAAGGACTTTTATCTAGAACATATAAACAACTGAAAAAAATCAGACCCCACAAATTTAAAGATCCATTGCAAAAATGGACATCATAGATGAATTCACATTTCTCAGATGAAGAAATGCAAGTGGAAAATAAATATATGAAAAAAATTTTCAATGGCTCTGAAGCAAGGCCAGCAGATTGCTATAGGTACTGGTTTCAAACAGGAGCCTTAAGAGAATTCTTTCTGTGGTCTGTTGGCTATTTCAAAACTTTGGAAATGGAATGGTCAATTCTTCAGAAAGAAATAGCAAGTGAGTGTGGCAGACTGTTGGCTGCCCGAAGGAGAGAGACCCTGGTGCCTCAGGACCTGCACCATGTGGTTGACTTGGGGTTCCAGGAGAACAAGAAACTCCTCCCCTATCTGAGGGGTGGCTGTGAGCCTGCCGGTGGGTGGGCTGAGAATCAAGCATCTCATGTCGTCCTGTCCCCCATCCCATGTCTCCCCTCCTTAGCAAGTGGGAGCCAGTTAACTACATACCTTGTGAAAAGATTGGCTATGTTATTTAGTACGAGCTCCTCTTATGCAAAGATATGGACAACCATTTGGAAGAAAACAAGAGACAATATGACAGATAGTGAAGATCTCTGGTTGTCTAGCTTTGAAATTTATGCTTTCTTATGTCCTGTTCCATTCTGTTTTGTTGTGTTTAATTTTATCCCCTTTTAAAATAAAATTTAAAAAATTTTTTTTCAATATCATTGATCATTTGAGAAATGAAAATTAATACAAAACTGAAATATCTTACTCCAGAAAGAATGGTTAACATCAAGAAATTAATCAACAACAAATGCTGGAGGAATTGTGGGCAAAAAGGAGCCCTCTTTATTGGTGGTAGTAGTGTAGACTGATACAACCACTGTGGAAATTAGTGTGGAGACTCCTCAATAAACTAACAGTACAGGTTCCATTCAACCCAGGTCTTCCCCTTCTGGATATTTTCCCAGAGTAATTGAAAACACCATACCACAGAGATATAAGTGCACCCATGTTTATAGTTGCACAATTTTTAATACTAGGTCTTGGAACCTAGTATTACAACCCCAATGCCCATCAACTGAGCACTAGATAAAAAGGATGGATTTTTATACAATGGTATACTGCTCATCCATAAAGAATGATAAATATAAGACTCTTATAGGTAAATGGATGCAACTAGAAACCATTTTCATAAGTGAAATAAATCAGACTTGCATGTGTAAACACTGTATTGTCCCAATAGCATAAAAAACTGAAAGAGTAAATAACATTCAAAAGTTATAATGGTATAGTAAAAGGGCAAAAATTATTCAAAGGGCAATTTTATTGTTTGATCAAACTTTCATGTTTGTGTCTGGTAGCCTGAACAGCTATTTTAAAATTAACAATATGCAATATAGTAAGCATTGTAAATCCCTATTATCTTGTTTCAAAATCCTATATCATAATTGCATTTTGTTTCTGTCATTTTTCTTTTATTGTTCTTTTTTATTGTTTTGTTTAAAATAAAGAAAAAAGATTCAAAGGAAATATGCAAGTAATAGACTGACATGTAAAAATACTTTGTGTCTTATTCCACATCTCAACATAAAGGATCTCAACAAAAAGGAGCAACAGGAATTTGGAGATACAGAACAAGAAATTTAATGTGAGAATCAACTCACGTGATTATGGAGGCCAAGAATTCTCATAGGAAGCTATCTGATGCTGGAGAACAAAGGAAGCTGATGTATAATTAGCCCAACGCTGGACTAATAGTGTATATTTACAACTTGAGAACCAAAGAAGCTGATGGTGAAATCCCTCACCATGAGGTCAAACACTGGGAAACAAGGGCAAGGTGTGAAAGCAATGCTGGTACAAATTCTGAAGTCTCATGGCCAGAGAAACAGGGAACCAGACATTTGAGGGCAGAAGAAGATGGATGTCATAGCTCAAGAAGAAAGAATCCACCATCATTTTTATTATTATTAATTTCTTTACAGATAAGAGGATACTACTATTATTGGTGAAGAGAAATATTCTTTATGCAGTCTACTGGTTCAAGTGATAATCTAATCTAAAAATAAACACACAAACATGTCCAGAAGTAATGTTTTATCACATATCTCTTTATTCCTGAGTTCATTAAAGTTCACATGTAAAATTCTCCAGTATACTTAGTATACAGGGACAGACAATAATAGTGTAGAAAGATGATGTAGTTTGAGCTTATCAAAAATCTGTTCTTTTGGCATACCATAGATTTTAAATTTCATTGGATCAATAACCAGAAACTGATGTAAAATTTTAAAAAGGGTTATGATCTGATGAGACATTTGCCCCACAGTTTCATTACTGCATACTGATTATACAAATTAAAGGGTTTCATTTGGGAAGATCTGTATGTAACATACATATGCCCCACCTAGTTTTATGTCTTGGGAGTTTCAATGTGTGTAGTATATTTTAATAATATTCATGCCTTGTTTTATCCACATTTACATTCCATCTTCCTCTCCCTTCCCCCCTTCTGTATAATAATAATCTTCATTCTATTTTTGTCATGTTTATTATATTCTTAATTTTAAGGAGAATATCAGATATTTGTCTGTCTGAGTCTGGCTTATTTCACTCAACATAATTGTTGTGCTTTGGGAAACTATTATATCAGCTCCATGTGAAAGATTGGTAAAGGAACTTTCAGAACATACAAGCAGGGAAATTAGGAGCTATTATCACTGAGATCTTTAATGTCCTCCCAAAGAGCCAGTGTTATATCTTGGTTCTCAGTGCATTAGTGTCTGGAGATGAAGTCTTTGGGAGGAGAATGGATCATGAGGATTCTAACCACATCAATAAATAATCCATTAATAGATTCATAGCATAATGGACTTTTGATAGGTAGTGGAAATTCTAGAATCTGGATCCTCTTTGAAGAAAGAAAAATAACCCAAATCATGTCCTGAGAGGTATGGTTTGGCCTTGACCTTTATTCTCACTTGCTACTTTCTGTAACCACAAAATGAGCAGGTTTGCTTCATGCCACACTTCCTCTCGTGATGTTCTGCCCAGTGTCACAACCAGAACCAACAGAACCAAAAGACATTACCTCTAAAACCATGAGCCACAAATATATCTTTTCTTCTTTAAATTGATTTTATCAGATCTTTTGCCACAGTGTGCAAAAACCAAGTAACATAGGAGGTAACAGTAATTGTCCTGGGAAAAATTAAGGACTGCTGATTTGCAAATGATCTAGACAGTAGGACTACATCAGAGAATATTCATATGTGAAACAAATAGGATTATTTGACACAAAAAAACTGAACAAAAATAGGTGACTATAATTTCAAACTTTCTAGCTATTCTGTGATTGGTAATATTATATAGGAAACACAAGAGGCAGGGTGGCTTGTAGTAGTGTGAGGAAGTAAAGTAATGAGCTTAGTTTGAAACAAATTAATTTGAGCTGCATAAATCAGTGGGCAATTTAATTATTTATCCAGGACATTATTAAATTATATTAAAATACAAAGAAAGATTTATTTATATTTATATAATAAATTGAGTATAATCAGTAACTTCTATTTATCTATTCTAATATTTTATTTATTATTTCAACTATACTAGAATAAAATAAATGGACTAAAAGGTAATTTGCTGCATATAAGTATTAAATATATATATATATATAGCATATAGAAAAATATTAAAAATATCAACAGTAAAAATAGTGCACAATCTTATTTCCTCCCTAGCTTTAAAAAATCAGAGCAAAGAAGGCATCCCTCAATAAAACAAATACTATAGTTTTGGTTGTTGTAAGCTATTAAAGCTTATGTGTGGTACAGGGTTTGATTCTGCTTATTCAAATAACTTTTATATTGCTACAATTTTGTGCTCTTCCTTAAAGTCAATATAAATTAAATTTACACTGGAAAATTAAGTCTCACAAATCTAAATTAATATTTTGTATGTATAAGAAATTTTGATGTATAAAATTATCATTCACAGTCTTTTCTATCAAAACTCATTGTTCAATTTTAATTGAATTTGAAAAACGTCACTGGTAATAATACAGGTTTCTTCATAGCAAAAAGAAAAGAATTCAGGCTACAGCTATTTTTAAAAATGACAATTCATTTAATTACTTAATGAGTGTTTAGCTCACAGTCCTGTCTGTTCTTCTAAGTGTATTTGTGAGGAAAACTGTGTTCTTTTTCTCATAGAGTATGTGTTCCAATGCAGTGTATATAAAACACTATATGTATATGTATAAATATGTACATATATAAATGCCTTAACTACAAGTGAAATAAAAATAGTTTCACTAAATAAATGCAAAATTGAACTATTGAAGCATGAATGTTTCATTATCGAAGGAATCTTATTACAAAAGAAACTAGAAAATATATACAACTTAACACAAGAATAATAAATTAGATTTAAAGATTCTTATGGGAATTTGAATCTGTTTATTATATCTTTGAAAACCTAAAATGTTGTGTGCTGTTAATAAATGTACATGCAAATGAGAACTCATTACTATAAAAGTGAACCATAAAACCTGAGATGGAGAAAAATTATGATTGTCTACAAAATTTTAAATTAATGAATGCTTGAATTTGTTTCTTTGGAGATAATTTTAAAATAGCAGGGAATGCCAAATTTAATTTGTAAAGCAAATTAAAAAACAATCCCTTATTTCAGATCCAACTGCCTGTTGTTCACTTTCCTTTTATAAACTGTAAACTTAAAATAATTGTAAGCAATTAAAATAATGCAATTTATTCTAGATAATGTTTTTATAGAATCACATCTATATTGCAAATACTCATTTATGTTTTTTCTAATTTTGATTTTTAAATTTAAAAACAATCTTTACATTGTTTATTGTTAGCAGATAAAAATTGAATATAAAAGTGGTACAACTGTATCGTGTGCTGCATGCCATGTTTCAGTCTAACGTTTGTATTTTCATGTTAGCCCTTCCACCAAGCTTATTTATCTCAGAATTTGCAATAAGTAACTCTTTTAATAGAAATATAGTCTGACTTTTTATTTTGAAAAGGGAGCAATCTGTCTCCTGCCTTGTTTTTTATCCCAATTCATAAAAACATTAGTCCTTGAATATTTATTACTTGATTCATTTTTTTCTTTAGTACTTTTGTCAACTCTTTCTCTGTTTCTAGATTTCACTTTGGCACACCTCCTATCCTTTTTTCTTCTGTTCAATATTATTTACTCTGATTACTTTAACAATCTCATTGATAGCAAACATATTCACACACTTCAAAAACATAGTGAGTAATACTGGGAAAGAAAGGTGAAATAAATTAAAATAGTAAAATAGATCATTTGGAAAAGGAAAATCAGAATGGTACTGGGTAAGACTCTCACATTCTATAGTCATATTAATATTTTAGAATATACATGGACAGGTAAATGCTATAGAAATTTTAGAGTAACACTATAAAGCAAAGTGTGGGTAAGTGTTGAATATGCATGCAAGATGTAGTTGCTCAGAAAGCAGAATCTGAGGTGCAAATTATTGTTTAGAATGCCCATTAAGGAGAGGAAAGACAAAGATGAGGAGAGGGAGGGCTGAGTTGTTGATGTAGTGCCAATGAAGGCTATGGATGACCTAGACTGGAGTACTCAAACTATGATTATTCCTTTGGGACAAGACCACTGAATCTTTTTACAACAGTGTCCCTTAGTTCCTCAATGAGGGCTTCCCTGAAAACACCTTAGTTTGGATAACACAATTTCTTTTAGTCAAATCAATCTCAAAGAAGATTGAGAGTTGACGATTTTCTCCACAGGTGTCTCAGCAAAGGAGATAAATCCTTCTTTTCTGTAAGAATAACTCTTAGCATATCAGTGCCCACCAGAGACCACTTCCTTGAATGGTCTTCAAATAGGTTTTAGAGAAATACTCCTGGATTCCATGGTATGATTCTTCATGGATAAATTTTAAAATGGAAAAGTTAATAGGATAAAGTATAGTTCTTACTGTCATAGCTATTCTTAAGGCCAGAATTGATAGGTATTATTAATATCCTCAATCTAATCTACTTCATCATCAGTTTCATTTAGAAGTTTTATAGGTCTTTGATACGCATGTGTTTGTGCAGCTCCTCTTTGTGTGAGGACTCTTGTTGCTCATATACTTGAGCCTAAACTCAATATTCCTTTTAGATAAGAGTTGGTGCCCTGTTAATTAACTGTCAAAATTGGACAAAGTATTACTAAGAGTGTCACTGGAAAGGCAATTTATGAAAATTATGTGTCTACGATTTTCAATTTGTTATGTATAAATACTAATTTCCAACTTATAATAATAGTATGAGGACCTGAAACCTTCTACAGAATATTTTGTATACAATATTTAGTCAATAAGTAGTAATTAATGCTTAATATTTTCAAATTTTAATATTTAAATTGATTTTTAGCACAGTGAGAACACTATTTAGAATTTTAGGGTTTGATTTCAAATTTCAGCTCTATTTTTAAAACTAAGTATCAGTTTTCTCATTCAAAATGGATCTGATTTTACTGTAAAATTTATAGTGAAGATTAAATAAGAAAGTAATATAATTAAATAATAACTACCTCAATTTATGAAAAACAACTTAGTGTTAATTGTTACAATATGACAAATACTGTTAATAGTTTCATATCACTGAATTATTTTTAAATTTTGTTTAATTCACATTTGGAGCATGAGTTGATTTATGTAAATTTTTCTTGTTATAAATACATTCATATAATACTATTAGGGTAGCATACGTTAGGTAGTCTTAAGGTAGGGTCAGTATATCAATATATTTATAAAATTGTTTAAGGATCACAGATTTTGTCTGGAACTATTTATTTAATCAAATAGGAAAAATCTATCTACCTAAAATGATGATGATAACAAATATGTATTTTATTTACATGGACTTTAACCTAAATAACTTAAAGAATTTTAATAACTAGGCTAGACAAATAAAAATCATTAAATCTAAGTGACAGAGAGATATAGCAAGCTGAAATCAACCTAACTCCAGATAAATACTTGAAATGTGATCCTATAAATGCCATGCTGTCACCAATTTTCCATTCTGTGGGAAGCAATAACTATTGAGGAAGAAAAACACAAATTTTTTTTCTCCTCAATAGCTCCTAGACTATGTCAAGAACAGAAGCTCCTTCTAGAAAGCCACAAGGAGAGGTTTACAAAATGATCTTCTGAATAAACAAATATCAGGAGAAATTATTCTGCATAGAATCCATCTTTAAATCACTTGTTTACCACCAGGACTCCACTTCAAACATAAAAAAATGAATTGTAAATACTGCTATGGTAGCTCTTTCATAAACAATCCAATTTCTGTAGCTGTGGCTTATTTTCTGGAGCATTTAAAAAATTCTCTCCAGACTTGTTTTGGCTTTTGCTATATAAATGTTTCCCTTTGATGTAAAATTCTAGGTAACAGGTGTAATTTCTTTAATCCTTCCTTCCTTTCTCCCTTCTATAAACATTCTAGTACATAGTGAGAGACATAGGACATAGTATGCTACTTTTAGTTATGTTGTTGAGCAAGTGATTAAAAATTAAAACAGTAGTCCAGTGGATCCTGGTTAAAAGAATCCATTTGGATCAAATATATATTATTAGTGAATTTTGATTAAAAACAGCAACAGAGAAATCAGTTTCTCTACAGTGTCTTGCTGAATGAAACTTTCTATCCTCTTCTACAACAACAAAAAAACCTGATAATGTGTATTTTTCATTCTGTGTATTCTAAATACCCAGGACACCCTTCTATACTCAAAGGTACTACATTGCCCAATTTTAGTTGAAGAGGTAAGGAAGACTTCAAGAATTTTTCAGCAGAGAAGAGTAACTTTGCCATAGGAAAGAGAGAGATAATTAAATTCTATAACAAAAGCAGGGGAGTTTTAATCTCTGAGGGAACTGACCAGGAAACACTAGAGGATATTAGGTGGGTTACAGTCTGTTTTATTAGACCCTTTCTGTCTACTAATTATCCTTATTTCGCTTAGACTCCTAAACTTCTACAGAGACTGAAAACTCAGGGTACTCTCCTCTAGTTATTGTATTTCAAAGGTGTGCACCCAGGTCCTTAAGAAAGATAATCCCTGTTTTGAAATGTGTCAAAAGGATGGGAGAGAATTTACATGTTAAAGAGTGACAGAAAAATTTTCAATGACAAGTTATCAAAAGTAAATAGTCTAAGGCAAAGTCAGGGTCTGGAGTCAGTAAGAAGCAAGTCTAAAGTTTAGTCAAACTGAGAGCATTAAGTTCACTTTTGTCAGTTTTTCACCCTCAACCCATTCTTCAAATACACTTTGTCTATCTGCTAATTTCCTAATTTCCGTTTATTCAGGATTTAGCTTAGAAATCTTTTTTTTCTCCCTGATCTCTGAAGCTGGTCTAGCTCCTTTATTATACCCTTCCCACGGTATTTTACCATATATTTCCTCACCCACATCATATTTTTTATTGTTCAGTTGCTATTACCCTAAAATTACAAGGTCCAGGAAGGCAAAAATTAAGTCTTCCTTATCTTTGTTCTGGCTGAAGGTCTAGCAAATTTCCTATTGTATGCTAGTCTTTTAGAGAAGTGATCAGTAAACAGATCCAAGAATGCACCCCCTCATTCTGGCACCATCACTAACTCAGCTTGCCTGGCTTATGGGTGATGACAGGGTATCCTGAGAGCTTAACGTCTCTCATTTGCTTTCAGTCTCAAAAAGATGCCAGTGTGGGTGATTTCTTAAATTTTTCACGTTAAAATACCTATTGTTCATTCTAAAATTTTCCCATTGAAATTAATCATTACTATAATAGAGTCAGTAAGCTTTCATGAGTCCAGGATATTCCCAATGTGTCCATTTTGGTGAAAATCCTGAGCTCTTGACCTGTCAAGTAATTGCTAAGCAAAAATCAGTGTTGTCTCCATTTGGGTGTCAGGAACATACTGCCATTGTCTTGTCAGGAGATTATCAGGTAACATAATATTCCGGAAAAGATGATAAAAAGAAATTAGCACAAGAGACACAGCAGAAACTTACAGTGAAAAACATAAAAATCATCACAGCAATTTTGCTATTTTTACTAATAACAAAACCCTATGATTATCCAGTATTGCAGGTAATGACAGTAGAAAATGATGGTTGTAAAAAAAATATGTAAATAAACACAAATAATGTTATGGTTTCAGACAATCTTTCCATTTATTAAAGGGATATCTTTGGTCAGTAAGACATACAGGGAGCAAGATTTAACACTGTGGCTCAGAAGAATTAGAAAATACCTGTTGGACAGACATTTGTGATGCAACTAAAACACTGTGGTTACTGCCTAAGTTGCAGTCTGGAGGAACTAAATAGCTAAAGAGTTTGTGAGATAGGACCGAGAGGGACAAGTCTAAATCTAAATTCTCTAATTTGTTTTGTTTCTGGACTGAAAAAGCATCCTATACTGTTAAAACTCTAATTGGAGATGAGTAGCTTCAGCTAAATAGAACTTTAGCAAAACTGGAATTTATCCATTTCTGAGTTTCTGTAGGGATATATTTTGTAATATTTTCCCCAAACTGTACCTCCACACTATGCTTAACAGAGTTAGATTAACTTTTGGTGATAGTATGTTTGATGAAGTATATATCTAATTTATCTGATAAACAATTATTAAGTCAGAATTTTTAAGTGCTTCTCTTTGGGATTCTGATGTATTTCTCTAAGAGGTAGTAGTTCTTGTAGTAAAATAGAAGAGTTGTGACTTTTGAAACAGGACCCTGTCTGCCCCTAACTGCTCCTATCTGCCTCTTTGTAAGGGAGAGATGTTCCTGTAGCAGCACCAGCTAACTAAATTACAAGCAAGAATTGTGACTGAGAGTTTGGTTAGGCTTTTTTCTGTGGGGGAACTATTAGGTTATCCATTTGTTTTGTTATCATGGGCTTTGTTTTTGTGTTTTTACAAAAATGTGTTTTATCAATGACTAAAAGAGTTTACCAAGCAGGATTTCAGAGCTGTATGCATTTATGACCTTTTCTCTTATCAGAATTAAAATTTAATATTTCATTACCTAGGATTTTACAGAGAATTGCAACTTGGTGCTTCTATTCTTTTTGCATGTTGTGCAAAAACTTGGAACTTCATTCAATAAAAGGGGCACTATGTCTTTGAACATTAATAATGTCCCAATTTCTGGATTAAAAGAATACATACATTAGGAAAATAATGAAGTCTATATTAAATAAAACTCTGGACCTGAAAGCTATTTTTCACCACATGCTACTTGTTCTACCATGACCTCCATGACTGTTTTACTGTACTGAATCCTGATCACGCATTATGCAAATCATAATTGCAACTCAAGGAAGTAAAATAATATTAATCAGGGATAACATTACTATGGACTTTGACCTGTAGGTATAAATCTAATAAATGGGTATGGTTTTTTCCATAACATAATGAGTTCTTCCTTATATCATTACTCATGGGACCAATGTGAAATCATAATAGGAATATTTAAGGCAATTAATGGGACAGATTAGGAATGATTGTATGGTTTTAATTGCCTAATCATTTTAATGCCCTAAATTAAAGGTATACATCATGATCCATCCATTAAAGACTGTCAGTCATAATCCTCTGGAATAATGTGATGAAAGAGTAAAAGTAGAGGAAACCAGATAAAATTAAGGAAAGAAAATGTTAGGTTAACTATCAGAGAAGAAATATTCAAATGATTAAACCAGATGGATTGTGAAACAGTCTATTAATTGAAGTCGATAAAAGTACAATTTCATGAACCATGAAAATAGACCACATTAGGCATTTTACCAAAGGCAACCATTCCTCCATTGCCTCACTAGATAAACACATATCATCTAACACTGAAGCTGAGCAACCATATGATTCAACTTTTTCTTCTTTTCTAGTATCTTCCATAACTTGTTCAGCAATCCAAATTCAGATCTTTGCAAATCTACATTGTTTCTGGTAAAAATCAGTCAATTTTCATACTATGAATGCTTACGTAATAATTTAGGTAGAGCCACAAACATAGAAGGAATGTTCTTTGGATAATGTTATGCATTCAAAACACTAGATAAGCAAAACATCAAATAAGCATTAAAAGAGTGAAATGTTTGATTTACAAAACCATTTTATCATTTGGAAAAAATTTTAAAGAACGTTTTTGGCCTTGTATTTTTATCCTTATTAATTTCTGATGAATTAATATGTAATTATTTTCAAATTCAAGGTACTTGCTAAGTTTAATAAGAAATAAATTCCTAAATATATTATTGAAGAAAAAAAACTGTAAATGTCCAGGAACTGCATAATGATAATTTCATGGGATCAGGACACAATATTGTGGGTGTAGGATAAATTCAGTGTCTTTTCATTACTTGTTCTTTTGTGGAATTTGAAGGCTTTATCACATGCCTTTGTTACCTCAAAAATGTACTAGAAAGAATATCTCATTATGAATAGAGCACAAAGCTTTTTAGAAAACAGAAATATTTTTAGATAGAACCTCAAACTCATAAAATAATCAATTAGGAATTATAGTCCCAGGTAAAAATCTTGAAAAAATAAGTTGAGACTGACTATCTCAGTGAATTTTGATTTTCTAATGGTTTTAAAATATTTTTCATAGCAATTCACAACATTCAGTATTGATATCAAAGCTAATTCAGATATTTTAAAGGCTATACCTGTAAGTTTATTTATAAAAATATTTGGGTAAGAGTAATTCATGACCTCAAAACCAGTTGTTTATTTCTTTTTATGTGGCTATTGAGTATGTCTGCCAATGTGGTTATCATTTTTCCATTCAACCCTTTTTATCATTATCATGTCTTTTGTCCAAGGAATCTGTCAAGTTAATATCTGGGGTCATATTCATAAAATTCTTGATGTTATAAGAATAACAAATGGTTATCTATCTTGGCTCATGGTTCCATTGTTCAGGCTCATTTCACTTTTATTTGCTTTAGAACTACTGACATATCTGTTTTGTTCCTTCTACATTTTCTTTAAAATAATCATGTTTTGAGTAAGGGAACTCTTTAGAAATATCTAGTATATAAAATCAAATGGCTGGAGGCAGTGAGGTAAAGTTAGGAAGCATATTAAAAACTCCAAGTGAAAGGACGTTTTCAAGAATTATTTGTTGAACTATCACAGCATTTTGTGCCCATTAGGTGCTTAAACAATACTTTAAAATGACTGAATAAAACCAACTCATTAGATTATTCTTATGATGTGCTTATACAATTACAGGTATGCATTATATTCCATAAAAGTGGGAAAAAGCATTTTTTTTTGGTTGTTGTTTTGTTGTTGGTGCTGGTGTTACAGGTAAGAGAAGAAAGGCAAGATGATGTTGCACAAATTTGGAAAGTCACATTGGAGACTTCTATGAAATTTATCTCTATGAGCACTTTTTTTGAGTGCCCCATTTGTAGATATCTCACTTCTTTTTAGATCTGGACACTTATGGACAAAAAATCAACCTCCCACCCATGACTTTGAGATAGCAAGCATTGACTGAAGCATCAGACCTGAAACGGCCTATTATCTGTCTGAAGCGAAATGTCCTCAATTTTATTTTCTCATATCTATCAACTCTGGTTGCACAACTGAAACATTTTTTCAAGTCAAACTCTTTCATTTCTGCCTTTAAATTATTAACTTCTACCTCCAAATCCTCATTTCTAACAAATTGGTAAAAAATTACTAGAATATATGAGAGCAAGACCTATGGAATCTAGAGATCCCTTGATGAGTACTAAATAATGTTTTACTTCTCAGGTAAATGTTTCTGACAATTTTCTACATTTATCATTTTAAATCCTCTTGACAACTCTAGGCATTATGGGCACACCTTGAATATGATTTGTTTGCACAAAAACAACTGAGCCTTCTGCTTCCCAAAAAAGATATAACTCAAAAATGAAAACTCCCTGTGCCTATGTATATATATATATATATATATATATATATATATATATATATATATTGCTATATACATACATTTATAATATTACATATGTATAATATTATATAATAAAGGAAACACTGAACTCCATTGGCCAACTATTGCTAAATCAAAGTACAGAAACCTGGAGATCAATCTGTCTGATGCTATTTGATGACATCATTATTCTTCCTATACATCAATCAAAATCAAGGGCATGAAGGTCTCAAGGGTCTCTGTCTCTGTCTGTCTCTGTCTCCCCCCACCTTATAACACACTGGCTCCCTCCAGTGTTCAATACTTAGCAAATAATACAATAATGGGTAAGAATTCGAGTGGAGTTTCTAAGTTCCTAGACCAGTACTTTTCCCTGCTGCAGGTAAGTGTTTCTGTCATCATTCCTATTCCTGCTACCATCAGTAAAATAAAACCATAGGATAAAGTAACATAACATAGGGATTTCCAGAGAATATTTTACTTTCTGTGCCAACAAATGTTAGAAATCTTGAGCTCTCATTTTGTGTGTAGTTTAGGGTGGTATCTGTATTTCTTCCAAACTTGGCAAGAAGCAGAATGATAACTTGGCTACTTCTCATAATCAAGAACTGAAATATAGGGAGAATAAAGCGGTCCTAAAAAGACATCAAATAGTTTGGTTTCTATGTTTCTGTACTAATTTAGTAATAGTTGCCCAATGTAGTTGAGTGTTTCTTTTATTAAATAAGGACAATCAATTACTAGTTACATAATGATATTTGTTCCCACTCCTAAAGCTTTACTTTGTATCAAACTACAATACTCTATTATTTTAATATTTCAAAGTACCTGCAAAGGGTATGGTTTGTAAATTATTCAGAGATCATGTTCACTAAACATTATCTGTATTAATCTCCTACCCAGAATTCAACATTTTAGACTCAATAAATGTCAGTATGATAATAGAGGCGTGGAAGTGCCTGTCACTTCCTTATCATCATTGTTAATCTGGAGAAAAATTGTATTTATGCTACGAGTTAACCTTTCTTGCTGATTATTAGCAGATACCTATGGATACGCTTCTAGGGATCTTGAGCTGTACTAAAACAAAACATTTTGTTGTGTCTCCCACTGAGATTTTAAATCATCAAGAGAACTCAATATAGATGACAAGTTCAACTTTTTCACTCACTCAGAAAACATCCAAATGTTATATTTCTCAGTACTGTGTACTAACATATAAATGAAAATTATTTTAGACATTAATAGTAGTCTACTAGAAGTGTAGTTGCCTCCTGTGTGTAAGAGAATTTTTGACATTCTGTCTTCTTAGGCAGCTAATCTCTCATCAAGAAATGTTGTGGTAGACACTGAAAGATGGTTATATCCAATTTGACCAAATATGATATACTGTGAATTGTCTCACACTGTATGTTGGAATTACACAGAATTTTTTTTCTGATTTTCATTATTATAGATGACAGAAACTTAACTAATCCAAACTCCAAACAATCAAAAGAAGAATGAAAAAAAAAAGCATTGGTTCACACAACTCAATCTTGGTTATATACAGAGGTTCAAATGATGCTTTTCAGGATCTTTGACTGTGTTATGGATTAAAAACTGGTGGTCAACTTAATGCCAGCTTGATTACATAACCATGCGGCTGAGCATAGATGTTTCACCTGAGGAACATTGCCAGCATAAATGGAGATGTGGAGAAGGAGAAAGAAGAGCATTAAGGCGTTATGGCGTTGAGATGTTGAGGTGTTGTGAGTTCTCCTACATGTTGCTGTTTGAGCCGTTAGGTTCTCCTGCAGAAGCTCTGGTCTTCACATCAAGCATTGCTTCCTGGGTCTGGAGGGGAAGATGCGTGCCTCTTGGTCTCCAGGATGAACTCATCACACTGGCTTCCTGGCATGTACTTGACTGGGCTTGTCATCAGAGGAGCTCGGGGCCTCCGTGTCGCTGAGGATGGCTGTGGTGCTTTTCAGGACAGCCCTGGTCTTTGTTGTGAGTGTGACTTCTGGGCTCCAGTATAGAACCCTCAACCTATCAGCACAGCTCCTTCACCCTGCTAGCATAGAGTTTCTAGCTTCCACCGCTGACCTTTCAGCCTTCCCGGCACAGATCTGTAAAAGAGACTGGTGAGAGTCTTTCTTGTGAGAACTAGACCTCCAGTTGGGTTTGTGAGAGGCATTGTCATGAACTCTGGGTCTTCATCTGGACTCCTGTGGGACATTGCTGTAGGATCCGGGTCCTTGGCTGAATATTCTATGTCTTTAGTGTTGTGGATAATTTCCTGCTTTTTCTTGTGTTAACTCTGGGTGACCATTGTAAAATTTATAAACTCCAGCCATGATTCTAATTGTTCTGTGTATAACCCATGACCACAACAGACGTTTTTTATTTTTTTAAAATTTTATTTAAAGAGAAAAAAAAAACAGAAAAAAGGGTAGCAACAATACAAAATCCCAAGGAAAAAGACTGTAACACTTTTATTCTCAGTAGGCGGGCATGATATAGTCTTCCAGGAATATATCATCTTTAGAATTTTTGATACTTGAAGTAAAGCAATTCCTTTCTCCTTAACATTTGTATCAATTCCTGAAAGCCAATTCTAAAGTGTTTGTTTTGGTCATGGCCTGAATAATTAAAAAAGAAAAACAACAACAAAAAACACGATAGAGAAGGCTACCTAATTGAAAGACTACAACATGCCACATCTCTGGGGGAGTGAATTAAGTTAATCAGTGGAAGAGCATTCCCAGGATAGGCTGACCAAGAAGGCACATGTAACTAGCGATGTGCCATATTCCTAATTCTGAACATCATATCATTTTGGTACTGACAAAGTATTAGCATTATCACTACAAATCCATTCATTATCACCTTACAAATTTCTTTGCACTTTAAACAATAAAATTATTAGTTTATATTTTTCTTTCAGGCACCATATGAGGTCTTGAGTCTCATTAATTTATGTCATCCACTCTCTACAATATAAGACTTTATAAATTTGGTTTTCATATAAAGATTGAAAATAGGATTAATAGACCACAGAACATACAAGATATATAATTATACTGAGTTAAAATACACTTTTAGATACATTATCTTCAGTGGATTGTAAAATGCTATATGTCCTCCAGAATAGGGATTTGACTCTTTTGAAAAAAAATATCTAGCTAAATGTGCCTACAGTTTCCGTATCTTCCATTCTGTTCCAATAATCCATGAGACTGATTTTTCTTTGCTTTATTCATTTGTTTACTTGTTAATTATTTATTTTTGCCATCCCATGCTGTTTTTATCCATGCTGCATTAAGTCTGGGATTGTGATCACCCTTGCCTTGCCTTGTTGCCCAGAATTGCCTTGATATTCTAGGTCTCTATTCCTTCCATATGAATTTTAAGACTGCTTTTGCTAGTTCTGTAAGGAAGTTATTTGCATTAGGATTAGAAATATGTTAAATCTGTATAACATATTTGGAGATATGACAATTTTGACTATACTAGTTCTGTCTATCCAGGAACAGGGATAAATTTCCATTCTATGATATCCTTTTTGATCTCCTTTTTCAGAGTAGTATAGCTTTCACTGCAAAGTTCTTTCACTTCCTTGGTCAGGTTAACTAGTAAGTATTTTATTTTTTTAATGAAAAGGTATTTCCTTGATTTCCCTCTCAGTCAGTTTGTTATTCGTGTACAGGAATGATACTCATTTTTTAGTATTGAATTTGTATCCTGTCACACTGCTGCATTTGGATACTAGCTCTGAGAGTCTATTGGTAGAATTTTTTGAGGCCTTCTATGTAGAAGGTAATGTCATTAGCAGATAATGATAATTTAACTTCCTTTTTCACCCAAGACAGGATGATAGGAATTTAACAATGGTTGTTGTGGTGCATATAGTTATCTTCAAAGAAGTTGCTGAGATTACCAGATATAGGCATACAAAATTGATCAAACAATGTGAGCAACAACTGTTCCTTTCTTTGAACTAATTGAATTTGTAGTACACTATCTTGGCTATCTTGTGTGTATATGTGTGCCTGTGCATATATATATATTTTTTTTTTCTTTTCCTTTCTTCTTATCTTCTTTCCCCATTCTATTTGTTCTCTCCCTTTAAGCAATTTCTTTCCCTTCCACCACATATTTTTGTATATTACTTAGTTTTTTTAGTTTCTTACATGAGGCAGGCTACATGGTGTTTGCACATGCAAGTCTGATTTATTTCACTTATGAGTATGGTCTCAAGTTGCATCCATTTACCTATAAAAAGCCTTGAGTGTATCCTAATTTATACCTGAGTAGTACTGCATTGTATAAAAATACCACTTTTTCCCCATTTTTTTAGCTGATGGGCATTTGGGTTATATCCATGATCATGGCTATTACAAAGTGTGCTGCAGAAAATATGGATGCACATATGTCTTTGTAGTATGATTTCAATTATTCTGCTAAAATATACAGAAGGGGAATAGCTAAGTCGAATGAAACCTGTAATGCTATTTTTTCAAAGAATCTCCACACTGATTTCCACAGTGGTTGGACCAGGGAACACTCTCACCAACAATGGAGAAGTGTTCCTCTTTCCCCATAGCTTCTCCAGCATTTGTTCTTGGTTGATTTGGTGATGTTGTTCATTCTTTCTGGAGTGGGATGATACCTCTGGTATTTTAATTTGCATTTCTCAAATGACCAGTGATGCTGAGCATTTTCCATATATTTACATGCTATCTGTATTTCTTCAACTGGGAAATATGTATTCATCTCAGACTACCATTTTGGGATTAGGTCTTTGAATTTTGGGTGCAAGAATTTTTCAATTCTTTATACATTACAGATAGAAGTCCTTTGTCTGAAGGACAGTTGGAAAAAATCTTTTTACCAACCTGTGAGATTGTTTTTCACTCTGTTGGTGATTTCCTTTGATATGCAAACATTTTTTTTAATAAGATGAGATCCCAGTTGTTGATTCTTTGAAGTACTTCCCATTCAGTTTGATTTTCCTCCATGAAATCTCTGCCTATTCCTATATCTTCAAGATTTCTACATATTTGTCTTCAAGTAGATTTAGCGTTTCTTCTTCAATATTTACATATTTAGTCCATGACTTTAGTTTAGTGCATAGTGATAGGCATGGATCTACATACAGATTGAGTTTCTGTATGTACAAAACCAATTTTTCCAGCACCATTTATTATAGATGCTATGTTGCTTCTAGCGAACATGTTTGGCCCCTTTGTCAAAGATAAAGTTGATAAGTGTGCATATAGTTGTGTTTGTGTCTTTTATTTCAGTGATCCTCAGGTTTGTTCATTTTTTTAACAGTACCATTCTGATTTTATTACAATAGCTTTGTAGTATAATTTCAAGTCAGGGATTGTGATGCCTGCTGTCTTGCCTTTGTTGTTGAGGATTTCCTCTATATTCTAGGTCTTTCTGTTTCCAGAAAAATTTTAGGAATGTTTTATCAAGATCTGACATGTACAATAATGGTGTTTTGATTGGGATTGCATTAAATCTAAATAACAATTTTAGAACTTTGGCCATATTCACAATGTTAATTCTTCTTGTCCATGAGCAGGGGATAGCTTTCCATGTACTGAGATCCTCTTCTATCTCTTTTATCAAAGTACAGCAATTTTAAATGCAAACATCTTTTATTTTCTTTGTTAGATTGATCCCTAAGAATTTCATTTTTTTGGATGCTATTGTGAAAGGTGTTGCTTCCTTAATTTCTCCATCAGTGACTTTGTTGCATGTGATGTTATTGATTTTTGAGCATTAACTTTGTAGCCAGCTACAATGCTAAATAAAATGTAGTAGACCCTTGGTGCAGTTTTTAGATCTTCTATGTAGAGTATTGTGTCATCATCAAATGATAATTTAACTTTTTCTACTCCTATAATTTCTACTCCTATCATTACTTTTTATCCCTTTTTTTGTCCCAATTGCTCTGGCTTATGTTTCCAGAGTGATATGAAATAGGAGTAGACAAGGACATCCTTGTCTTGCTCCTGATTTTAGAGTGAAAGCTTTCAGTTTTTGTCCATTTTGTATGATGTTGGTTGTTGGTTTGTCATAGATGACTTTTATCAGATTGAGGTAAAGACCATCTATTCACATCACTGTAGGGTATTTTATCATGAATGAGTGTAGAACTTTATCAAAAGATTCTTCTGCATTTATTTAGATGATCATGTGATTTTTGTCTTTTGCTTTTTTAATATCATGTATTATACTTATTGATTTGCACCATCCTTGCAACATCCAAGGATGTTGAACCATCCTTGTGTTCCTGGGCTGAATTCAACTTTGTCATGCTTTATAATCTTCTTGATGATTTGCTACATTCTGTTTGCTAGTATTTTATTAATAATTTTTGCATCTATGTTCATTACAGAGATTGGCCTGTTGTTCACTTTCGTGGTTGGGTCTTTTCTGGTTTTGGTATCAGAGTAATACTAGACTTTAGGAATGAGTTAGAGAGAATTGATTCCTTTTGAGCCTCATTAAAGAGATTGGGGAGTACTGATATTAAATCCCTAAATTTCTTATACAATTCATCAGTGAACCCATCAGGAACTTGACTTTTTTTGTAAGTAAGTTTTTAATTACATTTTAAATTTCATTAACTGATATTGGTTTATTTGTAATTTTTATACCTTCTTGATTCAGCTGTGGTAATTAATATGCATTTTTGCATCATATATGAGTAAAGATTTTCAAGTAGGTATTGATGACCTTCTGAATTTCCACAGGATCTTTAGTAATTTTACACTTTTCATTCATTAATGCATGAGTTTAAACCTTTTCTTTCCTCTTTTTTGAGAAAGCTTGCTATGGGTTTATCAAATTTGTTTGTTATTTGAAAGAACCAGTTCTTCAATTCATTAATTCTTTGTATTATTTTCTTAGTTTCAATTATGTTAATTTCTGCTCTGATCATTATAATTTTTTCCTTTCTGTGGGTTTTGGGCTTTACTTGTTCTTCTTTTAGAAGCTTGAGTTGTAGTGTTAGATTATTTATTTGTGCTCATTCTGGTTTTTTTTGGCTTTTTTTTAATATGAGAGATTATCACTATAATTTTCTCTCAGGAATTCTTTCATTGCATCCCACATGTACTGATATGTTGTATTTACATTTTCTTTTGATTGTAGATATTTTTTAACTGTTTTTAAACTCTGCAATCCATTGACTGTTCAGGTTGTTGTTGTTTAATTTCCATGTGTTTATGTAGTTTTTATGGTTTCTGTTGTCATTAATTTCCAGTTTCATTTCAATACAATAAAACAGTATGTATGGAGGCAATTTCAATTCCTTCACATATACTTTAGCATATCCTATGGGCTAGTTTATGTTCTATTTTTGAGAATGACCCATATGCAGCTGAGAAGAATGTTCTGATGTTGAGTGAAATAGTCTGTAAATGTCCACTAAGTCCATTAGTTCACATATTTGACTCAGTTATGTTATTTCTCTGCTGAATTTTTTCTAGTTGATCTATCTTTTGTAATAATCAGGTATTAAGCTCTCCCATTACAGTTGTGTTATTACTTATGTGATTTTTCAACTTTATTAATATTTGTCTTATATAGTTGGGTGCTCTATATTTGGTATATATATATATATATATATATATATATATATATATATATATACCAATATAACAAATATATATATATATATATTTGTTATATTTTTCTCTTGAATTTTTCCCTTAAGAAGTGTAAGGTAATCTTCCTTATCCCCTTTGATCATTTTTGGTTTGAAGTTCACTTTGTCTGCAAAGAAGATAGCTACCCCTGATTTTCTCTGTGTTTCCATTGCATGGATTATTGTTTTTTATCCTTTGACTTTTGGTCTATGAATTTTTTTTATTTAAATGTGTTTCTTATATATAACATATTGTTGGATCTTATTTCTTGATCCATTCTGCCAGTCTGTTTCTTTTGTTTGGTGAATTGAGACCATTTACATTAATGGTTATAGCTGATGCATATTGGTTTATCTTTGTTATGTTATTTTCCTCTTGTTGATTCCCTGTTTTTCCCTCTGTTTAATTTCTTGCCCTGCCTTACGGTTTCTTTCTGATGTCATTCTTTGAATTGTGGGCATTTTTGCCTCTATCTAGAATATCTTTCAGTTGTCTTTCTAGGGTTGGTATTTTGATCATGAATTTCTTCAGTTGTTTTTTCATGGAAATATCTTATTTCTCCATTAATTTTGAATGATAATTTTTCAAGGTAGATCAATCTGGGTTTGAATTTTCTTTCAGAGCTAGAAATCTTTCATTCTAAGACCTTTTTGACTTGAGGGTTTGTGTTGAGAAAATCAGCTGAAATTCTAATGAGTTTTCCTTTGTAGGTGATCTTCTTTTCTCTAATAGCTTTTAATAGTCTGTTCTTGTGCTGAATTTCTGGTATCATGATTATTATCTGTCTGGGTGGAGATTTGTTTTCATTGTTGCTGTTTGGAGTTGTACATGCCTCATTTATTAATATGTCTGATTCTGTTCCCATGCTTATTTCTGCAAATAGATTTTTTATGTCATTTGTGTTAATTCCTGCTTTATCATTGATATCTCTCTGTCTCATATTATTTTTCTTTGCATCATCTTGGAGCTGTTTTTTGCTATTTTATATCTTGCTATATTTAAGAAATCTTTCCTCTCATGATCACTTCCTCAATCCTGCTTTAAAGGTCTGAAAGTGTATCTTCAGTTTTGCTTGAATGTTTTCTCCAGCTTTCAGTGGAATTTTTAATTTCCTGGACATCAGCTTGAGTCTGTTTCATGCATTATATTTCCTTTCTACATTGTTCATTCAAACTTTCCACCATTTTCATGTGCTTCTCTATTTTTTTATCTATGTCTTCTCTAGTTATGCTGAGCAATGCCTTCATTATGGGTACCATTTCATTTTCTATCTGAGATTATATCTGATCTGATTACCTCTATATCCTCATGAATTTGTTTCTTTACTTTACTTACTATCTTTTCAGATAATTCAGGTATTCAAATTTATCATATGTCAATGTCTTCTGTACTTCTTCTGGGTGGGCTTCATGTCTGAGATTGTACTATGCTTTTTTGTTTTTTCATTTCACCTATTGGTTCATATTTTGGTCTTTTCAATCTTACTAGTTTTGCCTATGCCTCATTTGCATTGTTGCAAGGGTTCTATACATTACTGGCATTCTCCCATTCACCAGTCATGTGGTGTAGGGCAAGGGTCAGTCACCTGAATTCCTCCTGTGGAGCTAGTTGATGTGGCCTGGTCTTTTTCTGGGTTGACTGGACTGGAGGTACTGATGTAAACCAACTGTTGCCTTGTATTTTTACTGCTACTTCAGGCAGTAAGTAGCAACTTCTCCATTTTTCTGAATCCTTGTTGTGTGGAATATTGTTTTGCATCCTGTAATCTAGGAGTATCTTTTTTAAACTAAATGTGTTTCTTGTAAGCTGCATCTTGTTGGGTGTTCTGTCTTGAGCCATTCTGCCAACCTGTGTCTTTTAACTGAGCAACTGAAACACGGGAGTTTCAGTGCTCTTGAGGGAATTAGTCCCTCAAGAAATTCATGACCACCCAATCAGCATTACAAAAAATTCTTAAGGATATCCTAGAAAGAGACATGAAGCCAAGAATGCCAATAAGTCAATAATAGTAAATACATCTAATGAAACAATAAGCTAAGCTAATTGGAAAAATAAGGAGATCAGCAATAGGGAAATACTACAATGACAGGATTAAATCAATGACAGTAATAACCTTCAGTGTTTCATCCATGAAATATAATCATATAAATGCATATACACATGATTGAAACTTCAGTAACTCAAAACCAAACAAATGCATCAAATTAAAAATACGATTGTTAAAATTTCATACAATTATGAGATTACAGTGTGCCAATAATTTATCCATCCAAATTAAATGAAAAATGTAAGACAAGCAGCATAACTGGAAGACATAAGGAATTATGCTGTAAAAGCATGGATTTAATATTCCTGATCAAAGTCAAAGATCATTAGAAGAACAGAAAAGCATACTTATTTATGTACTTTTTATTTTAAAGAGAAAAAAACAAAAATCAAGAAGTAAACAATTGAAAAACAATACAAAAGCAAAATGATGACAAAAACAACAAAAACAATGGTGTATAGGATTTCAAAATAAGTTGATAGGAATTTAACAATGGTTGTTATATTTCATATTGTTATACTCAAAGCAATTGCTCAAGCTACTAAATATAGAAATGCAAGATTGATTAAATAATACAATTTCCTTTTGAGCAATTTCTGAAGATAAATTCTGTCTTAGTTACATTTTACTCGTCGCTGAGACAAAATACCTGATGCCCAAAGTTGGGAAAGCTAAGGTTTATTTCTTACAGTTTTTGGAGGTTTCAGTCCATACTCAGTGGGCTCCAAGGCAGGGTGGCATGGCGGGGCCGCAGTTCATGGTGTCTACAAACAGCAAGTGGAAACCGGCAAGAGAGAGAAGAGAGAGAGACACCTTCTTCCTGCCATTGCATCACATCCTGGCTCCACTGGTAGAAGAGTGTAGCACTGACAACACCAATCCAAGCACTAGACAATGAATCAATCACAAATGCACAATGCAAATACATGAGGCCTATGGACCACCGACATAAACTATGACATTCCACCCCTGGCCCCCAAAGACTCATGTACAACCTTTATAAAAAAGGCATTTAGTCCATCTCCAAGAGTTGCCAAAGTCCTAACATTTTCAGTTTTGCTGAGAAGTCCAAGTCCCAAGTCTCCTCCAATATCTATGACAAACTCTTAACTGTAACCCCCTGTACAAGTGAAACAAGGTTAAACATTTCTGAAATGCAAAGGTACAAAATAAACATTACCATTCCAAAAGTTACAAATGGGGGAATATAAAGCATTGGAAACAAAGCAAGTCCAACATCCAGCAGTGCAAACATTAAGTCCTAGAGTTCCATGCTCAGCATTTGAAGCAATCTGGTTGCAAGCTCCAAAAGGCTTGGGTGATTCCACCCCCATGGCACTTCCAGGGATTTCAGCTCCTGCAGCTTTTTTCTTAAACCTTCTCTGCTAAGCTTTTGCAGCTTTCCTTGGATGATCCACGTTCTTGGCTTTTCCAAACATCTGGGGTCTCCACTGCACCTTTGGCTTCACACTTACATCTTTACATATTGCCCTCTCAGGGGCACAATGCTTGGCCTCCCAGGCCCTTTACAATCAAGATGGAATCCTTCTTACCCTCAGAATTTGTGCATTTTCCTTGCACCTAAAATCAGCACCATTTGGATGCCACCAAGGTCTGCTGCCAGCTGGAGCAGTAGCCAGGCTTTTCTCTCTCTTGGCTATAGGGATCCAGTGCCTGGATTGCTGGGCTCTGTTTACATGATTGTGAAGAAAAGTTTTTCTATGTTGCTGCCATTCTGGAACCCATGTGGCTGCTGCCATTCTGGAATCTCATGTGGCCTCCCATGCCATTCTGGAGCATGGTTCTCTGAAGCTTTCTCATCTGAGAAAATTCTTTCACTTTTGCAGTTTTGGGGCTGCAAAGGGTGGAGACCTGCTGCTTCCTGGGATGCCCAGTGGCCATCTTTCTTATCTCTCTGTTTCTTCTCAGCAATCAAAGTCTCAGCACTATCTTTACAATCCACAGCTTTACTGGAGTTTTCCTTTTGGCCAAACTCACAGTGTTTTAAGTTACCCTGCTGCGCTCTTTGCTCTTCATTTGCAGCATAGATCTGGCTAAAAGCCCCTAACAATAGCCATGCTACAGCATCAGCATTTGATTGCCTTGAAATTTCCTTTGCCAGATTAATCAGTCCATTACCCTTAATCTCAGTCTCAGGCAAAGTCTCTGGGCTTGAGCAAAATGAAGACAAACTTTCTTCCAAGCCATAACACACATCATAGGGAGTCCAACAACCAATGCAGTCCTCCTTCCCAGCAGAAACCTCGCAAGCCTGGTCTTTACTATCAGGCTTTCTATCAGCCTTCTGGTCTCCTGAGCTCTGAACAGAATCTGCTCTACAGAACAGCCTCAGCTGCTCCAGCTCTATGTATCCAGGTGACAAGTCCAAACCTTTCCAAACTCTGCTCACAAGCCATTTCCAAAGCCTCTTGAAAACATGGTCAAGTACAGTCACAGCAATGACCCCACTCCTCGGTACCAAATTCTGTGTTAGTTAACTTTTACTCACTGCTGAGACAAAATACCTGATGCCCAAAGTTGGGAAAGGAAAGGTTTATTTCTTACAGTGTTTGGAGGTTTCAGTCCATACTCAGTTGGCTCCAAGGCAGGGTGGCATGGCGGGGCCAAAGTTCATGGGGGCTGCAAACAGTAAGGCGGAAACCAGCAAGAGAGACACACCTTCCTGCCATTACATCACATCCTGGCTCCACCCCCTAGGAGGGTGTAGCACTGACACCACCAGTCCAAGCACTAAACAATGAAGCAATCACAAATGCACAATGCAAATACATGAGGCCTGGAGGCCACCAACATAAACCATGACACATGGTTACAATAGAAAGCATGCTTATTTACAAGAAAAAAATCTAAAATTTAACAAATGGAAACTTGCATGTAAAAACATCACAACAACTTGATATAGAAATGATAAGCAAAGTTGATAAAGTAGACTTTAAGACTAAATCATCAAAAATAGAGTAGCCTTATAATGCTAAGATATTTAATTCCTCAGAACTATGTGGGACTTTACCTCTAACATACAATTAACAAAAAGTATGAAACAGCTTCAGAAATACAGAAATTCACATAATAGCAGATGTATTGCCCTTTATTAACCAACTGATAAGATACATAACTTTTATGCTCATAATTAGGACATCTGATATTTTAATAATATGATTGATAAACTGGAAATAATAGACCACAGAGATACATTATTGCCAAAAAGCAAATAAAGTTATGGAAATATTTAACTTTTTTATAAATCAAATGCCAACCAATTTCAAAGAATCTAAATGTTTAGACTACTTTCTTTGTGAAAAATGCTATGAAGTTCAAAAGAAATGTAAAGCAGGTAAATAGAATGTAATATGTATTTGGAGACTGAGAGAATGTGTTTCAAAATTATTTATTGGTCAGTTAATTGAAAAATAAATATATAATACAGAGGCTGTAGCTGTGTTGCATGTAGCTCAGTGGTATAACACTGGTCTATACTTGTGAACACTAGCTAAATTCTCCAGCATAGCAGATTAAAATATTATATTTTATTTGATATTTTGAATTAACATAGTAATACAGGAAAATACAAGAAAGCTCTAGGATTATAGTGGTTTCTCTAAAGAGTTCCAGCAAATACTCAAGAAAGAACAAAATAAAATAAAAAACAGTTGTAAACTTATATAAATAGGTATAGAAATTAAGAACATATTTTAGGTCACTTTTAAGACTTACATAGGATTCTTTCAGATATTCAATTAAGGTTGTTGTTTGCAGCAGGCATGCATAGCTGCTCTACCATGCCTCAATGCCTTGGAGCCAGCTGAGCATGGAGTGAAACCTCCAAGAACTGTATCTGGAGATCTGATCACCCCCTGGCAATTGATGCCCAAACTGGAAATGTGAGGCTTAGAGGGGAAGTCCCATCAGAGTGGGAAAGTGTAATGCAGACAACGGGGGATACCACAAGATGATCTTGGATTCAGCTGTTGAGAACTGACTCAAAGTGGAAATCCGATATCCACCCCCCTACTACAGGGGATTGTGCCCCAGGGGTTCCACCAACCCCAGTTCTCCATGCCCAACTTCTGGCTCCCAATTTAGGGAGCCAAGAGCCTGCAGGGGAGTTAGGATTGTGTGAGGTGAGTTCCGGTGCCCCAGGGAGAGTTGGAGATCTATGCTCCTGGCTTTTGAGTTTCTGGGGAGCTACCGGGGATGCTGGACTGGGCCCAGCAGATTCCAGGGCCTCAGTCCACCATGGCCAGCAGCCTTCTTTCAGTACAGCAGGCAAAGACTGTGCAGAAGGATTTAAGGCCCAATTGGGATGGCCTGTGGAGAGCTTTAGACCAGCACCACCACCAGTTGAGTTCATATCCACACCCTAGGACAGGGGATCATGCCCTGGGGGTTCTGTGGGCCCCAGTTCTCCACACCCAGCTTCTGCCTCTCAATTTAGGGGGCCAACTGCCTGAAGGGGAGTTGGGACTGCTCCAGAAGCTGAAGATGCAGGAGATGATTCACCATACACCCAGAGGAAGTTTTGGAACACAACTCAAAGCAATGAAATAAAGAAAAATGACAAAAGGAAAGACCAGAAGGCAAGCTCAAATCTCCAGCCCATCCCAAGAAAGCCTAGGAGCCATATACATAGAAGAAAATAGAAGAAATACACCTGAAATGACTGAAATAATATGAACTGAAATAAAGAAGCAAGTAGGGGAAGCTATGGAGAAATTCAAATCAGAAATAATTGCCCAGGTAAAAGAAGAAATGATAAAAGTAGTGAAAGAAAGAGTAATACATCTAGTGAAGACACAGCTAAAATAATTGGAGGAACACAGAAAACAGATAGAACCCCTGAATGAACACTATAAGAAACAAACAGAATACAAAAAGCAGATTCAAAGACACAAACAGGAAATAAAAAATTCTATTGAAAGCTGCCAAAACTGCTTCAAGAAAGTAAGATAGAATTTCAGACCTCGAAGATAAGATTGCAGTCTCTGAACAGGAAAGGAAAGATCTTTTAAAAATAACAAAGAATCAGGAAATAACAATTCAACAGCTGCAAGATGATACAAAAAAAATAACACAAGATTAATAGGGATAAATGAAAAAGAGGGTGACAGCCCAAATGATATCAAGAGGATATTTACAGAAGTAAGAGCTGAAAACTTCCCAAACATGAGAAGAGAAACTGACATTGGATAAGTGAAGCATATAGAATTCCAAACAGCCATAACCAAAATAAACTACACCCAGACACAAAATAATCACCATCCTGGAAATTGGCCTTAAGAACAGAATGCTAAAAGCTGTTACAGAGAAAAGACAGATCACCTATAAAGGGAAACCTATCAGAATCACAGCAGACTTCTCAACACAAACAATGAAGTCAAGAAGAGCATGGAGTGAAGTATTTCAGATCCTAAAGGAAAACCACTTCCAACCCAGACTGACGTACCCTGCAAAACTGTCCTTCAAAATGGATGGAGAAACAAGATACTTGCATGATAAAGAACAGCAGAAACATTTTATGACCACAAAACCAACCCTACAAGGAATACTGAAATATATTCTAGATACACATAGGATAAACCCACCAAGCAAGGTAGACAATTAAATACAACAGAAAGCGAAAGATACAACAGCAGAAAGATAACATGTCAACAATAAACCAATATATAAGAGTTATAACCATTAATGTAAATGGCCTCAACTCACCAATCAAAAGAAACAGACTGGCAGAATGGATCAAGAAACAACATCCAATCATATGCTGTCTACAAGAAACCCATCTTACCCAAAAGGAAACCCATAGACTGAAAGTTAAAGAATGGAAAACAGTACTTCACACAACAGGAAACCAAAAAAAGCAGGAGTAGCAATCCTGTTTGCAGACAATGTGAACTTCAAACCAAGAATGATCCAGAGATAAAGAAGGCCACTACATACTAGTTAGGGGAAAACTTCAAGAGTAAGAGATAACAATCTTAAATATATATGCACCAAATTCCAGAGCACCCAGCTATACAAAGCAAATATTAACAGAAATGAAAAGTATTGTTTTCTATCCTTTGACTTTCAGTCTATGAGTGTCCTTTTGGGTTAGATGGGTTTCTTGTAGACAGCATATGGTTCGATGTTGCTTCTTGATCCATTCTGCTAGTCTGTTTCTTTTGATTGGTGAGTTGAGGCCATTTAAATTAATGGTTGTAACTGTTATATATTCTTTATTGTTGACATGTTATCTTTATTCTGTTGTATCTTTAGCTTTCCATTCTGTTTAATTGTCTGCCTTGCTCGGTGGTTTTATCCTATGTGTATCTAGCATGTGTTTCAGTATTCTTCTTGACTTCATTGTTTGTGTTGAGAAATCTGCTGGGATTCTGATAGTTTTTCCTTTATAGTTGATCTGTCTTTTCTCTCTAACAGCTTTTAGTATTCTGTTCTTATGATCAATTTCTGGGATGGTGATTATTACGTGTCTGGGTGTAGTTTTATTTTGGTAATGGCTGTTTGGAATTCTATATGCTTCACTTATCCAAATGTCAGTTTCTCTTCTCATGTTTGGGAATTTTTCAGCTATTACTTCTGTAAATATCCTCTTGATATCATTTGGGCTGTCCCCTTCTTTTTTGTTTATCCCTATTAGTGGAAATATAGATCATCAACACCTATTTCAAAAACATCTACTCTCATAGGTTCCATAACAAAGAAGAAATAGACAGATTCCTAGATACATATTACCTACCAAAGCTGGATCAGGAAGATGTAAAACTGCTGAATAACCCAATTTCTACTAATGAAATTGAAAATGCAATTAAGTCCTTGTCAACAAAGAAGAGCCCAGGCCCAGACACATTCACTGCAGAATTCTACAAGAAATGCAATGAAGACTTAATTCCAACACTCCTGAAACTCTTCAATGAAATTAAAAGGGAAGCAATTCTTCCTAAGTCATTTCTGGAAACAAACATTACTCTAGTACCACAACCACAAACTCACTCAACCACCTTATCTTTGATAAAGGGCCAAACATGTTCACTGGAAGAACGACAGTCTCTTTAACAAATAGTGCTGGAAAAATTGGCTATCAATATGCAGAAGACTAAAACTAGGACCACCCCTATCACCATGTACTAAACTAAAATCTAAATGGATCAAAGATCTAAATCTTAAAACAGAAACACTAAATTTGTTGGAAGACAAAGTAGGTAAAAATCTCAAATATATAGGAGTAGGTAGAGAATTCATGAACAAGAATCAAACTGCAGGGAAATACTTTCCAGAATGAATAACTGGGACCACATCTTATTAAAGAGTTTCAGCATGTCAAAAGAGATTTCCAGCAGAGTGAAAAGAAAACACACAAATTGGAAAAAAATCTTAATGGATTGTCCTTCAGACAAAGGACTTTTGTCTAGAACTTAAAAAGAATTTTAAAAAGTCAGATCATCAAAATTCAAAGACCCAATCCAAAAATGGGCATCTGAAATGAATACACGGTTCTCAGCAGAACAAATATGAATGGCAAATAAATATATGAAAAAATGTTCATCATCATTAGTCATTAGAGAAATGCAAATTAAAACCACACTGAGATTCCATCTTACCCCAGAAAAAATGGCCAGCATAAAAAACTACCAACAACAAGTGATGGAGAGGCTGTGGGGAAAAATTACCTCTTCAGCACTGTTGGTGGGAGTGTAGACTGGTGCAACCACTGTGAAGGTAAGCTTGGAGATTCCTCAAAAACCTGAGATTGGAGGTCTCACTTGACCCAGTTATTCCACTTCTAGGTATATTCCCAGAAGAACTGAAAACATCATATCACAGTGATATATGTGCACCCATGTTTATTGCAGCACAATTTGTAATAGCCAGATCTTGGAAAATACCTAAGTGCCCATCAACTGAAGAATGGATAAAAAAGTTGTGGCATTTTTATTTAATGGAGTACTACTCAGCTATAAAGAATGATCACATTGAGATATTTATAAATAAATGGACACAACTTGAGACCATTCCCATAAGTGAAATAAACCAAACTCACATGTGTAAATACCATATAGTCTCCCTAATATTAGAGTTGGTAAGAGTATATAAGATTTTATGGTAATCATGATTTCCTATTTAATTGCTTTGAAGCCTTTTAATGTTTTCATTCATCAGTTGGAATGGTTTTATTTTGTTTTGTTTGACTTTATTATTTGTAATGGTATGAACAGCTGTTTTGAATAAAACAAAACATTATGGCAGCCATTGCTGATTTAATACCATCCTGCTTAGAAGTCCTACCATGCTTCTACTATGCTATTACCATTGGTTCTATCATGTTGTGTCTTATTGGGATTGTAATATGTGTGATAGTATATACAAATTTTTTATAGAAAATGAGATATTATAGTAGCCATTGATCATTCTCTGTTATTCAGGTCAGAATGCCCTGTAATTCTTTCATTCTTTTGAATGGTTTTATACTATTTTGGTATCTCTGATATTATTGTATTTGAAACTATGCTCAACTATAGAAGAGAAAGAGATATTTTGATAGCTACTGTTAATGTCCTGTTGTCTTATTGTAATGTGCTGTGTTGCCTATGTTGTTCTGTTCTGATCTGCTTTGTTCTGCTCTTTTGTTTTATTCTCTTTAAAATAAAAACAAACAAACAAATATTCAATTAAAGCACTAAAAGAAAAACATAATATATAATTGTATATGATATTACTATTATAATTATATATTTATACATTTATATATTATATTTATATATTTATGTTACACATATAAATTACTGGCTATTTAATATATTTATATAAGGCTAACAGTTGGGTTTTTTTTTTTGGGTATTGGGGCTCAAACTCATGACCTCACGGTTACCAAGCAAGGACTTGAGCCGCTGAGCTAAATCCCTGGCCCGAAGGCTGACAGCTTTGTACTAACTCTCTCTATATATATGTTATAAATGCACTCTTACCATACCATATATGTGGATATATGTGGATACTATATATATATATAAAATATATATATATATATATATATATATATATATTCATGTATTCTTTACTACATGCTAGGAAAACTGGTAAAAATCAACAGGTGCTTTTGATAAAATACATCAAAAGAGAATTAAAGGGATTTACTTAATTTAACAAAGAATATTTACATTGAAAATATCATACATCTGGGTAATTAATGAAAAAAGTTTTCTGAAACTAGGAAACATGTAAAGCATGGTGCCAGTCAATAGCACATTTACCAATAATTGCTGTAGAAAAATTTGACTAGCATAATAGAGCAAGAAAAGTAAGACAAAACACATAAGGAATGGAAAGAAGAAATCAAACTCTCATTGCTTGCAGAAGCTATAGCAATACAGGCAGAAGCTACATAACATTCCAAAGATGAAGTATAGAAATCAGGCAAAAGTTTTATAAAATATTTCATTAGGTCATTTCCTGGTTGTTTCTTGGCTTTAGGTATTAAGAATCCATACTTTGCTCTCGAATTCCTTTTAAAATTTCTACAAATATTTCACAACTCAGGTCTTTCTAGTGGAAGCCAATAATATGAAATGTATCAGTTCTGTTTTCTTTTTCCCTCTTTCCATAATGTCCATGGATATATAAGTCAACTTTCTTTCTTTGTTTATCTCAGGCAAAAACCAGGGATAACAATTTGAAAAGAGGAAAGGGATGTATATTTATTTATGTCTTATGGTTTCAGAGATTTCCATCTACAGTTGGCCAGCTCAGTTTCTTTGGGCTTGAAGTATGTCAGAGTAAAAGTGGGGAATGTGTGGTAAGACAAAGTTTATCACCTCGTGGTTGAAGGAAACAAAGAAAGAGATCTCGTTACTTTGTAATAAAATCCTTCTTTCTAGTCCCATTAAATTAAATTATGAATCTGTATGTAAATTAAAGTATTCTTGAAGTCGGAGTCCTCATGATGTAGTCAATGCCCAAAGGCTCCATTTTTAAGTACTGCTGCACTGGGGAAGAAACCCTCACCATTGGAAAGTTGCCGGGACAGTTAAGATCCAAACCATAACATATCTGATTTCTTGATTTTTGATACTGGTTCCTTCAGGTGAAGTTATGGGAGAGGAAGCTTGGGAGATATTCCATGGTAGAAGAATCATTACATCAAGCTCCTGTCCTTTAACAAGTATTCCTCAGAGCTCCGGCCTACTTCTCTCTGTTTAGATTGTCTCATGAGTTAATCAGGAACAGATCCTATGCATGTGGGTTGTTCATTCACCAGTGAATGGATGTCAAGGTCATTAACTGATCTGCTGCTATTGCTCTCATTTGTTCCATAGCTGAGGAAGTGCAATACTCTTCCATTGCCTTTTATGGAGAAAGAAGGATAAACACATACACTTCTTCTGTCTCCAAAGAAATTCACAAATTTGACTCTTAATGGATTTTCACCTCAGGTGTGACAACAGGCTGAATCAAATCAGAATTTGTTTTGAGCTTTCATAATTGTTAGCCTTGTATAGACTGCAATTACTTCTCTTTATGATGAGATTACTGGATTTGTATTTTTTTTATATGGAGAACTAAAGACAAAGTATAAGAAAGGTAAAATTTAATGCCTGATTACAATGTTATCATGTGTGGTCTGATGTTTTAAAAAGATGTAGTTTAAAGATTTGTTGGAATCTGGGCTGCTCTAACTCATTTCTATTTGCCCTAGGTGATCTTGCTTCTGTACTTTGTTTCATGTTTTTGGAACCTAGTAGCCTTTTGTTCTAGCTATGACTAAAACACAGATTGCATTTTTGCTATCTTATTTAAAATCAAATACAGAACATTTTTCTTCTTATTTACTAGGGCTAAAATTTATTATTTTAACTTTATCTTAAGAAAAGCTGTTTTTTCCTTTACCAGTTTAATCAGTTTACTTTCCTTTAAAAATATTTTCACACTGCTTTTTTGGGGAGGCTTTTGTTGTTTTGGGGTTTATTTTGTAACAGTAAGAGCTAAAGCTTTTCTTTTTGGAATACTGTTTCTTCTTTTATGTCTTTCAATGGAAAATTTCAGTTGAAATCATTTTAGTGAAATATTTTTTCTAGCTCAAAGTAAGAAGAAATAAAATGTTCTGTTCATTTCAAGGTCCAGCTGTACCTTCTTATTTATTCAGTAATATAGTCTATTTCTTTCTTTTATCTTCCCTCACATAAAATACATAGTACTCTGCTCTCAGGGTTGAATTCATGTCAGTTCTTCATAATCAAAGACTTGTTACAGCTATGCCTGAAAGTTATACTTTGTTCAACAGATCAAGTTCATCAAAAGAAACCATAATATCTTTGCTGTTAAGAATTATTACATGCATTTAACATTAGTAAAAAAAAAATTAACTGTGCCGCTATATAAAACCATGTCAACTTTGTGGAGAGAGCTGCTACAACTCATTAGATTCCCATCTACATGAGGCATAGAGTTAAGTCACAAAAAACTAAAGATGAAAATAAAGAGTTGATGAAAGGGTAGCAATATAAAAGTTGGGACCCTTTTGACTTTCATTCAAAACCAGTTAACACAATGAGGGAAAATAAAACCAAAAAATAGAATCTGTGAACAAAAGATACACATGTGGCCCACGTGTTACTGCCTTCATGTGTGGGAGAATGAGAGGAAAGCAGTGGACATCTTACAGACCTGACTATAGGAAACACAAAAATAATTTAACAGTTTTCATGGTAAAGTTCAGTCAAGCCCATTGAGAATGGATACTAAAATGAGGGTAAACACTGTCATATGCAAGGTTCCCACAGCAATGCCCAAATGGTTTAAAGATTCAACTCTCACAACTAACTGACCAGGGCTAACTTCCTGATCACGCTTCATGAGGAGGGACACTGAGGTATGAAATAATAGTTAAAAAAGAAGCACTAATGATTAAATGGAGAGAGAAGGAGTCAGAGAGAGATAGATGATAGTGTGTGCTAGCTATATGATCTTACAATATAAATATTGAAAAATATAAAAATAGAATTTTCTGAAATGTTTTATAACTGGCTTCAGTAAATTACAGTATACTATTTTATTGCTTTCCTGAAACTATTTGAAGCAGAGTAAACAAAGATTTACAGCAGCAGTATTTGGATTAAAGATTTATAGAACACATGCAGAGTAATGCAAAACTGTAAACCTAGAACTCTGGGAGGCCGATGCAGTAGGGTCACAACTTTGAGCCTAGCCTTAACAATTTACTGACTTAGTAAGAATCTGTCTCAAAATAAAAGTAAAAATACTGGGTTATGTAGAACAGTTTGAAGACCCTGAGTTCTACCCCAGTACCACAATAAATTAGTAAACAAATAAATAAATATTTATAGGGTATTGTTACTGTATCTTGCCACTAGATTAGTGAGATCCAAGATTTTAGGTGTTTAAGAAAAGGAAAAGAAATGCAATGCAGTGAAAATTAAGTAAAAGGTGCATATTATTAAGAATTGGAAAGAATAGATTGAATTTATGTCTAAAAAATGACAAAATAGTAAAAATGAGCATCATCTAAACATTCATTTTGATCTCTAAATATAATTTCTCCTAAAAAAACTTCTTGGAGAAATAGCTAATTGGAATTCTAAATCTATAAAAAATTAAAAGAATATCAACCTGGATAATAAGAAAACTATCAAAGATCACTAAGAAATAACAAAAATCTTTAAAGCATACTTGAAGATACTATCATTGGTCAAAAGTGGAAGTGATATTTTGAGATTAATTAAAAGTAAAACATTTCATTGGAGTAAAAACAACTAACAGGTTTAAATCTATGATTTAAGATAGAGTTGATAGTCCAGTAAATGAAAAAGAACACATAAATTAGGTATCTATTTTACTTTTTCCATACAAACCTAACAATTATCAATCCAACTGTAGGTGTAAAAAAGCATCTCTTTATGAAATTTTTATATGTATAATTACCACATTAACCATTTCACAGTCTCCACAAATTAAAGAATATTTGATAACTGCAAAATCAATAAAAATAAAGATGGTGGACAAAGGTATGAATTTCCTGAAGAGAACAGTATAATATTTAAGAACTATGGGATAGCTACCAAAGGTACAAAACTGTCAAATAATATAAGGCTAAAAATGATTTTTTTAAAATGCTCCAGAATATAAGTAATCATCAAGAATTTCCTTTAAATAGGCCAAAAAATGCAGATTCTGGGAGCTCAGAGAACACCAAGCAGAATGAATAACCACAAAATATATAGACACATCATCTTCAGGCTACAGAAAATACCAAAGAAAAATCATGGGCACTCAGAGGAGAAGGCCATTTTTCCTATGGATAAACTAAGAATTACATTTGAATTCTTTGCAACCATATAAGCAAATAGAGAAGGAATTTAAATAGTTAAAATTTTGGGAGAAAAAAACACCTAGAATTAAGAACTTTTTGAAATTATCCTTCAAAAACAAAAGGGAAATAAGGACTTTCTCATATAAATAAAATTGAAGAAATTTTTGCCAGTAGTTCTCATTTGGAAGAAATGTAAAAAGAAGTAATTAGAGGAGAAGAAATAATATTGGTCAGAAATTCTTATTTGCACCAGAAAAGGAAATCCATTATGAAGAAATTAGAGAGTAAAATTTTAAAATGGCTTTGGCTTTTTCTTATTCTTAAGTAATCTAAAAGATAATGCTTTATTCAAAAAATAAAGGTAACAGTTTGAGTATATATAACACATGTATTATATATATATATATATATATATATATATATATATATATATATATGGATATAAATGTTTAAAATAATTGAATTCATGATAATAATGACCCAAGGAATGAGATAAAGTAATTTGAATTATTGTTTTTGTCATAAGGTATTCACAATGAAGGAAGAAAGGGTTATTTGAAAGGGGAGTTGAAAAAGTTGTAAATATGTGTTGTGAACTATAGATCAATAAGTAATAAAATAAGCATAACTCATATGCTAAGAAAGAAGAGAAATAGAATAGAACAAAATGTTGAATTAAAGAACAAAAACAGAAAAAATTACAATAATAATGTAGAATAACGAACCAGGACCACAGAGAGAAACCAATGTTGTGTATATTCACTCTGCTATATTGATAAACACTCAATATTCATGGTCTAAATTCACTAATAAGAGGCACAGTTGTGTGGATAAAAGTAAAAATAAAAGAACCAAGTATATGTTTTCTATAAGAAACATATTTTAAACACAAATTAAGTGTAGGTTAAAAGTAAATAACTGGAAAAATTACAGAATAGTAACACTAACAACGACAAAAAGCAGGAATAGCTGTATTAATTTCAGACAAGACAGATATCAAAGGAAGAAAAGTAATCAGAAATAAAAATATTACATTTCACAATGGTGAGAGGATAAGATATCTGAGGAGACATAACAATCCTCAGTTTATATATACATAAAATGAGATTGATTAAATATATAAAGCAAGATTGATCAAACTGTGTAAAGAAATAAGTAAGTCCACTTGCACAGTTAAAGATTTAAGTACTATTCTAACAGAAATGAAAATATCCACAAGGAAGAAACTTAGTAAGAAGAGAGTTGAAGTAGATAATATTACCCATGAACTGTATATAATTGCTATCTATAGGCTACTTCATCCAACAACTGCAGAAAACACATCTTCCCCAGCTTATTTGGAATACACATCAATAGAGATCATATTCTGGCTTGAAAAACACCATAAAACATTTATAAGTATAGAAATTACATGATTTCTATACAGACAATGGAATTACCCTTGAAATCAATAACTTAAATATATTTAGAATGTTCCAAAATATGTGGAAAGTAAAAAACAAACAAAAATACACACACATATAAATAACAGAAACATAAAATTAGAATTTTTTTCAAGATAAATTTAAAAATACTAGAACAAAATTAAAATGAGTCTTCAGGAAATCATTGTGACTAATTTTTGAAGTACTTCTATATCTTCTTGTAGCTGTTGAAAGCAAATGGTTGTGAGAATAATCTCATTGTTGATGGCAACATAAAATGGAAAAACCACTTTGATATACATGTTGACAGATTCTTACAAAAGAAATTATACTGTTACTCTACATTCAAACAATCATTCCCCTTGATTTTACCCAAAGGAGCTGAAAACTTACATAAACAGAAAGCCCTTGCACACATATATTTTTAGTTACTTTCTATGTGACTGCCAAATATCAGAAGCAATCACAATGTCCAGTAAGAGAACACATAAGCAAATTCTGATGCATACAAATAATGAATTTTATTCTGTGTTTAAAAAAACAGACGTAGAGGAAACTTGAATCAGTGTTACTGCCTATAGTAGATGTGTTAAAAAATACAGTGAAGGGTACTGTCAAGTGCCATCCAATGGAAAGGCAGGTTCATAAAAACATTACAGTGCATTCTCATTCACCTTATTCTCCAGATATGGTCCCATTCCACTTTGGCACATCCCAAAGGCAAACTGACCCAGAGAAGTAAATGTTTTGAATCAATGCAAGATATCAAGCTAGCCATGATAATGCTTCTAAAGATATTCACCAAAAAGGACTTCCAGGACTGGTTGAGGAAGTGCAAGAAATATGGGCTAACTGTAT
This sequence comes from Dolichotis patagonum, assembly GCA_004027295.1. NCBI lineage: Eukaryota > Metazoa > Chordata > Mammalia > Rodentia > Caviidae > Dolichotis > Dolichotis patagonum. Next base: position 69,013 of record PVJX010002951.1, read on the forward strand.
TTGAAGCACGAGGGAGTACTTTGAGTTAAATTAGTGGCAATGTATCATTCACTGCAATACACTTTTACAAATTTAAACACATACTCTTTTTTTGTCATATTTTGTAATGAGCAATCAAAAAAGGCTGCACATTACATAATTCTGGTAAGATGGAACATTTGAAAAGGAACATCTCTACAATTAAAGGTCTTCCAATGATCAGACAAATGGTTCCAATGACAATGAAGATCACAGAGAATTTTTGAATAAAATTAATTCACTCTCTTATGTTCTGTGGAAACGGAGATAACAAGAGACCTGGAGAGAATGCACAATGAGCACTCCACAGACATAGCTGGGCTTAGGTTTCATTTTCTAAGGTTTGGGTATCATTCTCCTAATCTAACAAGAGCCTCTCAACAGTAATTTCAACAATCAATTTCTGTAAAACCTGATGCACATTGGAATGGGCGGAGCTCTGTGGAAAGGTGAGAGGATGTCTCAGAGATAAGAATTGGGAGGGGAATGTGCAGAGTATTCTGCAAGGGAGAGTTCCATAAAGGAGACAGACAGCTAAGAGACAGACAAGCCTAAGAGAAAGTTGAGATGACTCAGCAAAGGATACCACTTCCAAGACCAGGGCTGCAGAGGTAACAAAAGCCTTAATGGATTGACCAGAATTTTGCCTACAAGTAAGATATTCACACATCTTTCAGGAATGTCTTTGGTTTGTTTGTTCTGCTAAGTTTTTAGAAAGGTTAAAATTAGTTATGCTTGCAAAAGTATGCTTCCTATGTACCCCAAGTTTTTCTAGCACATTGACAATAAAACACATAAGGAAATATGAAAATTGCTTAAAAGCTAGTATTTGATAACATTTAGTGAGCAGTAGAGACATATTATTAGGCTAGGCATATGCAAAATTTCTGGGTTGTCTCATACAGTTCTAATCTTACTATACCAGCATGTAAGTAATGGTTACAAAGGTGTTTTCCTTATTATAATTAAAATATTTATATTTATATTTGTATTTGTATGTTCATCATTTTTTGTAGCTGCATTTTGTTAGGTTAATATTAAACCATGACACAAAATCTAAAACTTTACTCAAGCCATAAATATTCCCAATATATTTTGGTATCCAAGGTGTGGGCTCTTTCTATTGTTAATAGCATTGATAAGGAGAATTTAAAAGTTCAATTAAAGGTGCAAATGGTGGCACACTCCTGTAATCCCAGCACTTGGGAGGCTGAGGCAGGAGAATTGTTTGCAAGTTAGAGACCAGCCTGGGCTACAAAGTGAGCCCAAAGCCAGCCTGAACTGCATAGTGAGACCTTATCTCAAAAAGCCAAAATTCAATCAATCAATAAATAAATAATAAAATTTAAATTGAGTGAATAACAGCAATAAAATGAACAAAAACAGCTCTATTCTTTCAACATCTGTGATAGAAAGCTCATCAAAATATTACCTGCATTATTGATAATCTAATAGAGGAATCATTTTAGATTGTTGATTAAGTGGATTCACTATTACTTCATCCTCCTTTGACAGTGGTGACTGGGTTCTTCTACAATTTTATAACAGGAAGTTTCAAAGTGTATGTATAAATTTATAAGACAAGTTTGCTTTCCACAGGGAGAACTTGTTGAATTGAACACACTTAGAGAGAAGTGCGTTAAGAAGTAGGGAAGCAGAATAGGAATTACTTTAGAAGGTATTGTTCATTATAAAAATAGGGGACCAAGACAACAAATACTTTGTCAAAAAAGATAGTATTTTTTGTGTTTATTTAACCATCTTAGTATCTCCTCCTTTGGACATTTAAATTTTTTACAGTTTTTAACAGAGTAAATAACATTTTACTCATGCCCATGTACATATGCATCTTTGTGTTTATATCTGCTACCTTATAGAGAATAGAATAATAATTAGAAACTACTATAAAAATTAAACAGAACATTGTTAAGTTTAAGATCTCATTCCGTGAAGCTCTGCAGTTCAGATTCAGTTTTGCATAGCAAAGAGTCATGGGTAAAATAATTTCAAACAATGTATTATGTAAAATCAAGAAGTCTGAGCATTTGTAGAGATGCTATTTTTCTCACACAGTGTAAACTAAAAATGCAAAAATGTAATCACCTCAGCTCCCTCAGCATACCCAGTCCATCTTGCAGTCTTATAGATCAGTTTATCATTGGACAACCCTTTAGTTGATGTGTTTCCTACCACAGGTTCTCAACCTCTAACCATTTTTTATATTTTATATTCCAGAAATATATTGCAACTACACTTACTCTAGCATATTTTTTGTGTGAATGTATCTCTGTTGATGAACAACAAATTAGTATCAAAAAAGTCTTTGTTTCATGCAGTCATCTAACTGCAATTTTTTTTTTTTTGCAGTTCTAGGCATTTATCCAAGGGCCATGTATATTGTAGGCAAAGTGTCTGTCACTGAGCTGTAGCTTTAGACTTTACATAACCTCTGTGTTGAGGGTTCTATGATGGTGTCTGTCAATATTTGAGTGAATCTTGGGAGTCTGTTTTAATTTTCTTCATGAATATTAACCTTTCATATTCATGTAACTCATTTTTCCACTCTAAGTAATTCTCCTTCTCTAGATAGTCTTAGATTGGAGAAACTTTAAAAGCAGGGTGAAATAAACTCCAAGGGTTATATTGACTTTGAAATAATATTAAACTATTGCTTTGAAGAAAAGGAAGGCTTCAGGTGTCATGCTAGAGTGTGACTGTATTTCCAGCACTTTGAAAAGCTGAGGCAGGAAGATTCCATGTTTGAGTCTAGCTTGATCAACTTAATGACCTAACAAGTCTTTTCATAAAAAATAAATGGCTGGGTAAGTAGCTGAGTGTGGAGGTATGAATTCAATCCCCAATATCACCAAACCAACCAACCAAAGACACAAATGGAAACTTCAAGGCCCTAACAGTTTATTGTTTATACTACAATCAGGGTACAGAGTTAGACAGAGGGAGAGTATACATTTCACATGTAATAAAGAATTGATAGATAAATCCACTGAGGGAAAATTACAGAATATCTTTATTTTATTTTCTTACATTTTCTCATTTAAATGATGAGCATATGCTGCAACTGGTAGTGAAATAATACCAAAGATTTAAAGATAAAGGAGAATGAATAAGATAATTTGCTAAGAAGTGGGTGCGAAACAGACCACAGAGGTATAGGATAGAGTGACTGAATAGTAAAAGCCACATTAAGAAAAATGTTCCCAATACTAAATGTGTACCAATAAAATTAATTACTTAAAATTCTAAAAAAATGAAAAACAGTCACAAATTATAAATAACATCAGTCTGAATGTTTCTTTTCACTAGGAGATGAGAAAGGCAAAATATACTATATTAAAATAATTACTGTAATGATAAGAATGAGTTTTATTCTAGACAATGAGAGAAGTCTCAATGATCAAGAAATAAACAAGGAAACTTAATAGATCCATGGTACTAGTGGTGTCAAAAGAGTTTCTGAGTGAAAAAGGCACTTGGAAGAAGTTGGACAATCAATGGTACAGGAGGAGTGAGGGATACTTAATGAAAATTGTGAAAACTTGGAATATGATACAGGGAGATCCAAAATGCAAGGGTATCTTAGGCTACATGATAGAACTCTGTCCCAAAACAGTGTGTTTTTTTTCTCCTGAGGAAAATGTGCCATCCTTTATTTGTGACTGATGTTATCTTCAAGAAAAATGTTTCACATTTTTCTAGCTGTTGTCGATTATATCATTTCATTCTTTGCTTTAAAAGAGGTTATCACATTTTCAGTTTGCTATCCCCATTTATTTGAGTATGTTTAGTATTAATATATTATATTTGACATGACTATGACTATGATTCTTATTCTTTCTATATAATAGATGTATAACATCATGCGCTATACCAAGATTGAAAATAGGTTAATGTTCAAACTATATAAGTTTTTAAATTTAGGCTATGTTTTTGGTTTCTGAGACATTGGCACAGTGAATTCTATTAGAGTAGTAATGTTTACAAAGGAACAATTGACTCCTTTCTTGGCAATAAAGTAAAGTGGCAAACTTTAGATCAGTTCTAAACAGCGATATAACAAATTACAGTGAAAGAAGGGCTAAAAATTAAATTGAAAACAAGTAAAATAACATGTTGTCATTAACCAACATATCTGAAATAAAACTGTTAATAATTATGAAAGTGTGTATATATTAGTAAAGGTATCCAGTATAAGAGAAAATATAGAAATACAGGTACCTGAAAAGAAAATGCCATTTAATTTACTTAAACAGAAATTTAAAATATATATAGATATAATGGACTAGAACAAATATCTGCAATATATGCTATATATTTTAAAGAGCAATCACTTTTAAAAAAGATGAATTACCTAAAAGAAAAAGTGTTGAAGAATGTAAACAGACCACTAGAACATGCACAGGTATTTAGCCAAGCTGGTAACTAGCAATTCAAAATAAAATAACAATCAGGTATCATAGTAGAAAAAATTTAAAAAATGAAAATATGCAGGACTCTGGAACAGTTAATATTGTACACTCTACTTTTGACTAGATTGTGCACTGTAATCTTATTTCAGGGAAAAAAGAGCAATCTGTTAGTATTATTCAAGATTATAGTCAGTATCATCTATAGATCACTGATATCACCTTTAGAAATTTAGTTGATTTGTTGAAAGTAAGATTCATAAAACTTGTTAACAAAATATATATTAGAGCATTAAAACTTTAAAATACATCCATATCACAGTTTATGGTGTATGTTGTAAAATAGTGAGATAAACTAAAGGTACTTATGTAGACATCACTGCTATACTAGTAAGGGAATGAGAAAAGAAATTCTAAATGAATGCATAAATTTCAACTTGTTAGAAAACAAAGGAAAATTTAATGCTATATGCATATATATATTTAAATATGCTGTATGACATATTGTTCAATGAAGAAAGATTTCAAAAAAGTGACTTTGATTAATTAAAATGGATAAGATTAAAGCACAAAAAGTTTTATTCTCTTTACACTAGTCACTAACCTGGACAATTTTATGTACCATGTTTTATAGTTAAGCTTTATTTAATGTAAAAAGGTTTGCTGACTAATTTACAATGCACATGATTTCTTCTTTTTAATATTTTAAATTTTATTTAAAGAGAAAAAAACAAAACAGCAAAAAGGGTAGCAACAATACAGAATTCCAAAGGAAAAAAACGGAAAGAAAAAAAATACTAAGAAATCACTACTTGATAAACTACATACTGCTATCTTGGAAATAGTTGTTCAAGTTACAAAATTAAAACATACAAAGTAGACATTCAAGCAGACTGCAAACCGTTCTGCTCAATGATCTAACAAAAACTTGGTAATATCATCATATATCTTACACAATTAAACATTTATGCAGTTATATCCTTTAGAGCACTTTCTTTTACTCTCTTTTTGAGTAGCAATTACACATTTTGTGTTTTATTACACCTACATTTTTATTACTTTTTACACTAGAGACACAATGTGATATTTATAAATATGATTCTTATTTATTTCACTAATGAAGTTAGTCTCAGCTTGTCTCCATTTACCTATGAAAGCCTCAAGATCATCATTCTTTATAGCTGAGTAATACTCCATTGCATGAAAATACCACATCACTTTAATCCACTCTGTGTTTGATGGGCATATTGGATATTTCCAAGATTTAGCTATTGAAAATTGTGTTGCTATAAACATGGGTGCACATACATCACTGTGATATGACCTTTTCAGTTTTTCTGGGAAAATACCTAGGAGGGGAATAGCTGGGTTGAATGGAGCTTCCATCCTAGTCTTCTTCGAATATTAAATATTGATTTCCATAGTGCTTGCACTAGTCTGCTCTCCCACATCAGTGAAGCAGTGAGTCCCCTGCAGCCTCACCAACATTTGTTATCAGTTGGTTCCACAAGCCAGCTATCCTTTCAGGAGTGAGATAAAATCTCAATGTTGTTTAAATTTACATTTCTTGAATGACCAGTGATGGTGAATATTTCTTCATATATTTATTTGCCATTTGAATATCTTCATCTGAGAACTGTGTGTTCATCTCAGATGCCTATTTTTGGAGAGGGTCATTGAATCTGGGGAGGTTGATGTTTTTCAGTTCTTTATATGTTCTTGATATAAGTCCTTTGTCTGAGGGGTTGTTGGTTAAAATTCTTTCCCATTCTGTGGGTTTTCTTTTCACTCTGTTGGTGATTTAAAGTGCAGGAACTTTTCAATAATATGAGATCCCAGTTGTTGATTCTCTGAAGTGTTTCTTGTGCAGTTTGCATTTTGTTCATGAATTCTCTGCATATCCCTATGTCTCCAAGACTTCTACCTACATTATCTTCCAGTAGATTTAGTGTTTCTGTTAAAATGTTTAGGTCTTTGAACCATTTAGACTTCAGCTTTGTGCATGGTGATAGGCATGGATCTAGTTTTAGTCTTCTGCATGTGGAAAGCCAATTTTTCCAACATCATTTATTAAAGAGGCTATTCTTCTTCCAGTGAACATGTTTAGCCCCTTTGTCAAATATCTGGTGGCTGAGTGTCTTTGTAGTTGTGCTTGCATCTTCTAATCTGTTCCATTGATCCTCAGGTCTATTTCTTTGCCACTACCATGCTGATTTTGTCACTGTAGCTTTGTAGTATAGTTTTAAATCAGGAATTAAGATGCCTCCTGCCTTGCCTTTATTGCCCAGAATTGCCTTTGCTATTCTAGGTTTATTCTGTTTCCAAATGAATTTTAGGAGTGTTTTCTCTATATTTGTGAGATATGTCAATGGTATTTTGATTGGGCTTGTGTTAAATCTGTATAACAGTATTGGAAATATGGCAATTTTCACAATGTTGTTTCTTCCTAGCCAAATGCAAAGAATATCATTCATTTTTCTAATATCCTCTTCAATTTCCTTTTTTAGGGTAGTATAATTTTCAGCATATAGATCTTTTACATTCTTGGTTAGGTTGATTCCTAAGTAGTTCATTTTTTTAGATGTTATTGTGTTTCCATAATTTCTCTCTGGGTGAGTTTCTTGTTTGTGTACGTGAATGCTATTGATTTTTGAGCATTGACTTTGTATCCAGATACACTGCTGCATTTGTTTATTACCTCTAGTAGACTTTTAATGTAGTTTTTTGGGTCTTCTATATAGAGTATCATGTCATCTGCAAATAGTGATAATTTAAATTCTTCCTTTCCTATCTTTGTTTCTTTTATTTCTTTCTCTTGTCTGACTGCCCTGGCTAGTGTTTCCAGAACTAGGTTGAATAGGAGTGGTGATAGTGGACATCCTTGTCTGGTTCCTGATTTTAAAGTGAAAGCTTTCAGTTTTTGTCCATTTAGTATAATGTTCACTGTTGGTCTGTCATAGTTGGCCTTTACAAGGTTGAGGTAGACACCATGTATTCCGAGTTTCTGAAGCATTTTTATCATGAACATGTGTTGGACTTTATCAAAAGATTTTTCTGCATCTATTGAGATGACCATGTGGTTTTTGTTTTTGGCTATGTTGATGTGCTGTACTACATTTATTGATTTGCATATGTTAAACCATCCCTGCATTCCTGCAGTGAACCCCACTTGGTCATGATGTATAATCGTCTTGATGATTTGCTGCATTACATTTGCCAGTATTTTATTGAGAATGTTTGCATCTATGTTCATTAGTGAGATTGGCCTATAGTTCTCCTTTGTGGTTGGGTCTTTCTCTGGTTTTGGTATGACAGTAATACTTGCCTCCAGGAATATTTAGGGGAAGATTTCTTTCTTTTCAATTTCATTGAAGAATTTAAGGAGTATTGGCATCAAATCTTTAAATTTCTTGTATAATTCAGCCATGAATCCATCAGGACCTGGGCTTGTTTTTGTTGGTAAGTTTTTTACTATGTTTTCCATTTCAATAGCTGATATTGGGTCATTCAAAATTGCTACATCTTCTTTATTGAGCTTTGGGAGTTCATATGTTTTCAGAAATCTGTCCATTTCCTCTGTGTTTTCCACTTTATTAGAGTAGAGATTTTCAAAGTAGGTATTCATGATCTTTTGAATTTCCATGATATCTGTAGTAATTTCCCCCTTTTCAGTCTTTATTTTGAATTTGGGTTTTTTTCTTTCTTTTTCTTAATAAGGTTAGCTAGAGGTTTGTCAATCTTGTTTATTCTCTCAAAAAAACAACTTTTTGATTCATTAATTCTTTTTTTTTAGCTTCAATTGCATTGATTTCTCCTCTAATCTTTAAAATTTCCTCTTTTCTATGAGCTTTGTGTTTAACTTGCTCTTCTTTTTCTAAAAGTTTGAGAAGAAGCATTAGGTTGTTTATTTGTGCTCATTCTGTTGTCTTGATATGACATTTTATTGCTATATATTTCCCTCTTAAGACCGCTTTCATTGCATCCCACAAATTACACTATGTTGTTTCTGCATTTTCATTCAATTTTAGGTATTGATTTATTTCTTATTTAATTTTATCTGTAGCCCACTGGTTGTTCAAAAGGTTGTTATTTAATTTCCATGTGTTTATGCAGGTTTTGCAATTTCTTTTGCCATTAATTTCCAATTTCAGTGTGCTATGGTCAAATATCATGCATGGGATAATTTCAATACCTTTATATTTACTTAAGAATGTTTTATGGGATAATATACAGTCTTTTTTGGAGAATATCCCATGTGCAGCTGAGAATAATGTGTTTTCTGATGTGGATGGGTGGAATACTCTGTAAACATCTACCAAGTCCAATTGCTGTCAGGTGTGATTCAGTTCTATTATTTCTTTGCTGACTTTTTGTCTAGTTGATCTATCTCTTTGTGACAATGGGCTCTTAAGGTCCCCTCTTATAATTGTTTTCCTGTGTATTTTCTTTTCATGTCCATTAGACTCTGTCTTAGATAGCTGGGTGCTCCTGGGTTTGATGCATATATATTTATAGTTTTTAGTTCTTCCTCTTAAATTTTTCCACTTACAAGTATGTAGTGACCTTCTTTGTCTCTTTTAATCATTTTAGATTTGAAGTTCACATTGTCTGCAAATAAAATAGTTGACCTTGCTTTTTTTCTGGGTTCCTGTTGCATGGAATACTGTTTTCCATCCTTTGACTTTTAATCTATGAGTTTCCTTTTGAGTCAGATGTGTTTCTTTTATATAGCATATTGTGGGATCATGTTTCTTGATCCATTCTGTCAACCTATTTCTTTTGATAGTTGAATTGAGGTCATTTACATTTATAGATATCACTGATATGTACTGGCTCAACTTTGCCATGTTATGTTCCAGTTGTTTGCTTTCAGCTTTTCTTTCTCATTTAATTGCTTGTCCTGCCTGCAATATAGAAAAAAATAAAGAAATAAAATAGTAAAGAAACCTGGTGATTTCTTTCTTTTGTTGCTCTGTTTCTGTTGTTCTTGTGGTCATTCTATTGCTGTCTAGTATGCCTTTCAATACTCTTTCTAGGGTTGGTTTGGTAGATGTGAATTTCTTCAGTTGTTCTTTGTCATGGAAGTATCTTCTTTCTCCATTAACTTTGAATGAAACTTTTGCTGGGTACATCAGTCTGGGTTGAAAGTTGTTTTCTTTCAGGGCTCGAGGTATCTCACGCCAAGCTTGTCTTGACTTGAGGGTTTGTGCTGAAATGTTTGCGGTGATTCTAATGGGCTTTCCTTGATAGGTGAGTTTTGTCTTTTCTCTAACACATTTTAGTATTCGGTTTTTATGCAGTATGTCTGAGAACTTAATTATTCTGTGTATCGGTATAGATTTATGTTGGTTGTGACTGTTTGGTGTTCTTTATGCCTCACTTATCTCATATCAGATTTTTTCCCACATTTGGGAAATTTTCTGCTATTACTTCTGTGAATATTTTAGTTATGTCATTTACATTGACTCCTGCATCTTCACTGCCTGTTAATCTTATATTGTTGCTCTTGGCATCATCTTTTTTAAAAAATTTTATTTAAAGAGAAAAAAAACAGAATAAAGGGTAGCAACAATATAGAATTCCAAGGAAAAGAGGAAAAAAACAACAACAAAAAACCTAAGAAATTATTACTTGATAAATTACATACTGACTTCTTGGAAATAGTTGTTCAAAGTTAAAACATGTAAAGTAGACATTCAGCTTCTGGATTGTCATTTCATGCTGTGTTGTTTTTAAAGGTTCTATCCTTTCATGATCACTAATTTTGATCCTGTCCTCAAGGTCAAAAATCCTACCCTCATCTTCATTAAATGGTTTTGCATGCTTTGAATAAAATGTTTTGTTTCTTGGGTGTCTCTTTGAGTTTGTTTCATGAATCCTGTTTGTTTTCTATATTGTTCATTCAAGGTTTCAATCAGTTTCCCATGCTCCTGTACTTTTTTCCCTATTTATTCTTTAGCTGCACTCAGCAACTCCTTTACTAAGGTTATTATTTCTAACTTTACATGGGAGAGTACTTCTAATTTAATTTCCTCTATATCCTCATGAAGTTGCTTTTTTATTTCATTTGCTATCTTTTCAGAGATCTCTGGTGTGTTACTCTTGAAGTCCTCTATTTCAATGTCTCCTGTACTTGCTCCTCATATACTGATGTTTGAGATTGCATTTTCCTTTTTTTTTTTGCCATTTTCCCCTTCAGTCCCACTAGTGTCAACTGTTGGTTGTATGTATCTTGGGGTCCTAAGTAAGACTGATATTTGTCCAATTGCTGGGTCCCACAATGAATTGGTGGGCCAGTCACCTGACTTCCTGTTGCTTGGCCAGTTGGGTGAGTCCTATATTCTTCCTGGGCTGACAAGCCTAGTAGTATTGATGTAAGTCAACTTTTAGTACCTGCTATTACTTCATCTTCAGGTTATTCCAGGTTATCAAATCTCCCTGTCTATAGTGTTTGTGTGGGCTGAGGTCTTACTGTGTCCCTATTGTGTTCCTGTGTGTCTCATAAGCCCTTTTGATTTTCTTCAAGTTGGGGGAGTCCTTCTTGGCACACTCCTCATTTTGCCTCGTGTTTTCTGTGTGTAGGAAGGGTCACCTTCACTCTTGTCAGACTCTCCAAGGTCTTACAGTTAATTGGAGGGAGCTTCACTACTGGCCTTATTTACCAACTGTACACCTCTATTTTAGGGGCCTACGTACCACACTGACTGGAGCCAACTGAGATCTTCTGTTTTGGTGAGGTAGTCACTTAATCTCCCTTCAAGCTAGCACAGATAATCTGCTATAGTCCAAAGTTTTCCTGCGAGTGAAGGTCCAAGTTTGCCATGTGCACTGGGATGACCCCTGGTCAGGGTCTGGGACTGGATTCCAGTCCCCTCTCTGCTTGGAGTTTGCATTGCATGGCCCGGTTAGGCCTGCTGGTCCTTCTCCTGTGTCTTGGAGTGATTTCAGATGCAGGTCATGGTCTTACTGCATGGGAGCAGAGTTCCAATGCATGATTTCTTAAGACATTAATTGACAAATGGATTTTTATGAATAAAATAAAACAATATAAATTAGAATTAATAGCTGGAAAAATTTTACGCACAAAAGTTAAAACATTAGGAATTATTAATTCAATTGAAACAATTGCATATAGAAGAAAAAGTATTTTATAATAAACATAATATTCATGGAACTGCACTAATAATACTCTCAAATGTGTTAGGAGAAATTATTAGAAATACAACAATTTATCAATGTTAAGTGATACAAATAGTCATTTAAAACCAGTCTATAATAAGAAAACTGAATACAAAGATATAGAGAAATGGTTAACAAGTGTCCCTTATCCAAATGAAATCCATCCTCTTCCTCAGTGTTAACATAAATTTACATTGATTTATTCATGAACAAAGTGTTTAAAATTCTATCAAAAAAGACCAAGATGATATAGGTTATATTCTTCAAGACAAAGAACTTACATATAATAGAAATTATTATAGATTTTGGACTACAGAAAGACCAATAGAAAAACTACAAATACTTGAAATACCATAGCATATTCAAGTTCAAATTTAAATTATTTAAAAATCAATAAAAATGAAAACATTCATACCTCATAGATTGAATTTAAAATTATAGACAAATGCTAATATTCAACTTATTTTTCACTATGGTTTAAAGTAATAATTTTAAGAAGAACAATTAAAACAATCAAATAAATAGGTAAAGAAAGAGACAACAATTAAATTAAGATATTTATTGTTAGTTTATTTTGTGAGAAGACCTGTATTTTTATACTGAATCTGGAACTATATGGAGAAATTATTTAATTTCACATCGTAACTTGCCTCAGATAATGTGAGTAGTTAACATGTAATCAAGCCAAACTTCAACTGTCTATGAAGATTGTAATACCTATCTGATGTATTTTTGTAATGACACTGCTTAAAATCTTTAACAGACTGCCTTCAATAAATATCACTTTTATACCCCTAATCATTCCAACATTTCTAAACAAATTATGATGAAGAAAGTTTTTTGCAACTTATTTTCAAATATAACCTTAATCATTTATTTGCTAACAAGATCTATGCTACACACAAAGTCTAGATCTACGTGAAGAGCAGCAGTGTGTTCTCACAGGGTCTTGCTATGCAGTTTAGGCTGAGTTTGCATTCACTTTGTGTACCCCAGGCTAGTCTCAAACTTGCAGCAATCTTCCTGGATCAGCAGAGAGCTAGGATGGCAGGCATTTGCAACCATGGCCAGCTTAAAGCATTATATTATAATTATCATGTACTTGAAATTTGTGGGTTAGACTTACTTGCTTAATATAATGATCTTTGCTTAATATAATGATGTTGGACTTAGAACATGCTTGATTTCTCTGCAGTTTTATAAAAGAGTGCTCTTACTTACTTGTTTTTTGACTACAGCTGTTAAGAATGTTTTTGCTACTATTCCAACCACTGCATAATCAGCATAGTACAGATATTCCCAGATGTTTGTATTTAGTTATATTCTTTTTCATGCTATACAATCTCATCAGAAAATTCCACCCTTTACTACAGTTTCATACTGAAGATGATGCAGTAATTTGCATCAGTCTCACTGAATACTTTTATACTCTCAGGATTTGTATTTGTTATCATATTTTCAGGAATTTATGTAATATTTTACTAGCAAATGAAACATTCTCTAAGTTAATTATGTGTGTGTTATAATAGCAAGTTGTATACTTTACAAAAATTCACATTATAAAATTGAATTTATTCTTTATATGCTTACTGATGTTAATAAATTTTGATGTTTAATTCTCCTTTATCTTCTGGTCAATGACTAAATCATTGCTTGTGATATGTGATATGTGCTATGTGATACTCTCCCTGTCAGTTCTCTTTTTTATTGCCAAGTATACTTTTCTACTTTAGAATTTTATCAGATTTAGTCAATTCATCTTAGCTTTCAACTATCAGTTATTTACTAAGTAGTAAAAGACATACAAAGACCAGGGATATTGAAATGAAAACAGTTAATGGGTCTTAGTGGTTTTTCTGTGAAGGCTTTGCTGGGAATGCAAAAATATAATTATAAGTTTTTAATATAATGCAAAAATAATACATAGGTACTAGGTGAACAGAAACCAGGCTACAACAATTTCAAAATACAGACTTTTTGTACTTTAGCAGTTAGGACATTTCCAGATAGGTAATTCTTCTTCTTCCTTTTTTTTTTTCAGTGAGACTCTGTCCAATATATGCAACATTTCTGTATCTATTCACCAGATGACAGTAACACCTAACTCTAGTTGAAGAAACCAAAAATACCTCTAGAAATTGTTTCCTGGAGAGAGATTGTACCAACTTGACAATCACTGCTTAATATAGTAACTGCTTCCACCTCAAAAGCCAACAACTGTTTAGTGTATCCTTTGCATAATGAGTTATTTTTTAACATAGTTAAACTGTTCATAAAACTTCTTTGAAATAAGAAAATGATGCATTACCTAATAAATTACAATCAGACCTGTATGTATCACATGTAAGGTTAAAACAGCTTTAAATTATAACTGTATTTTATTTTATTTTATTTTATTTTACTTACTGTTATTTTGAAGAGAATAAAACCAAAGAAAACAGAATAGAGTCAGTCAAAATGAAAGTGACTGTGATACAGGACTTTAAAACAAGATAATAGGAAATCAACAATGACTACCATAACATAATTTGTTATCTTTGAAATAGCTATCCATGCCATCAGATATAATAAAATGAAGCAAAATAAAACAGCATAAAACTAAAAACAGAACAATGAAACCAATACAGGACTTCAAAATGAGATAATAGGAATTTAACAATGGCTAAAGCTTTTCCTTTTTAGATGTTTCCTCCCCTTTCACTTTCACAATATCTGTTTTGCATTTTGTATCTCACTAACTCTTTCAGTTTTTTATATTAGGGGAACAACACTATGTTCAGCCATGTGATTCTAAACCACTTCATCCATGAGTATGATCTCAAGCTGCATCCATTTACCTACAAAAGCCTGAGTAGCTTTCCATTGTATAAAAATGTTGTATCTTTCCTATCCATTCTGCAGTTGATGGGCAAGCTACCTTGCTTTTTTCTGGTTCTCTGTCACATGAAGCACTGTTTTCTCTCCTTTGACTTTGTCTATTAGTTCTCTTTCTTGTTAAATGTGTTCTTTTATAAAGCACATTGATAGGTCCTGTCTTCTGATCCACTCTGTCTGTATTTCTTTTAACTGGTGAATGGAGACCATCTTCATGGATGGTTACAGCCAACCTACGGTGGATCATCTTTGCCTTGCTAATTTCCTGCCATTGGCTCCTGACTTTTCTCCTCCATTCAATTGTTTGCCCCTCAGAGAGATCCCCCTCTGCCACTGATCCTGGAAACATAGTGACTTTAATCTCTCTCTAAAATGTCCTTCAGTATTCTTTGTAGGGTTGGTTTGGTGGTTATGAATTCATTCAGTTGTTCTTTGTCATGGAAATATCTTGCTTCTCCATTAATTTTGAAAGATAGTTTTTCAGGGTACCTTAATCTGTGTTCAAAGTTTTTTCTTTCAAGGTTTGAAATACTTCACTCCAACCTCTTCTTGACTTGATGGTTTGGGTTGAAAAGTCTGTCATGATTCTGAAGGGTTTTCCTTTACATTTGACAGCTTTTAATATTCTGTGCTTGTGCTGAATTTCTGGGATCTTGTTTATTAAATGCCTGGGTATAGATTAATTTTGGTTATGGCTAACTAGAGATCTATATGCCTTACTTATCTGTATGTCAGTTCCTTTTCCCATGCTTGGGAAGTTTTCTTCTATTATTCTGCAAATAATCTTTTTATTTAATTTCTTCTGACTTCTGCTTTTTCACTGACATCTATCACTGCTAAATTAATTTTCTTTGCATTGTCTTACAGCCATTGTTATTTCATGTTCCTTGTTATTTTTAAAAGATCTTTACTTTCATGGTCACTAGCTGCAAACCTTTCTAAAAGGTCTGAAAGTTTATCTTCAGTTTCTTTCAAGAAGTTTTGCCATCTTTCAATGGAGTTCTTAATTTCCTGGATATCTCTTTTAATCTATTTCATGCATTCTAAATCTTTATTATATCATTCATTCAAGGTTTCTCTCATTTTCCTATGCTCCTCTATTTTTTATTTATGTCTTCTTTAGATATTTTCAACAATTGTTTTATTATAGTTTTCATTTCTTCTTTTATCTAAGATAGTATTTCTGACCTAATTGCTCTCATAAGCTCATGACAATGTTTCTTTATTACAGTTGCCATCTCTTTAGAAATGTGTGAATTCCAATCTCTTCCATATTTCTCTTTAGAAGGGTGTGTGATTTCCAATCTCTTCCATATTTACATCTCCTAGACTTGCTCTACAAGGGTAAGAGACCAGAGACTGCCTTTTGGTTCTTCATTTTGACATTTTCCTGGGTTCTTCTGGAAAATGTTGTGGGGTCTCAGGCACTTCCATCAGCTATGGTTTCACTAAAATGTTACTGGCTTGTTCTCCCACGCAGTGCTGGTTATGGGTATCTGATGGTGGCCAGTTGATGTGCTGGTGTGAGGCTGGCTGCTGCTTTTCCTGTCCTTAGCTTGTTACCTACAGAAGCTCCCTGATGGTGGCTGGTGTGTGTGTGAGGGCAGGGCTGGCTGCTGCTTCTCCTGGCCCTCACTGGTTGCTGGTTCCTGATGGCAACTAGTGTATAAGTAGCATGGGTTAGGAGAAGCTGCAGCAAGTCCTGGAAGAAGCAGGAACCAGCCCTGACCCCCAACCCCCACATCAACTGCCACTGGGGATGCTTGCCCACTGGTAAGCAGTGCATGTCAGGAGAAGCAGCAGCTAGCCCAAGGACAGGAGCAGCCAACCCTGTCCCCACATACACACCAGCTATTTTATTTTTTAATATTCATTCCCTCAGCAATTGGATTTAATCACTGTAATCCTGCTACCTTCATATTGGACTTTTTTTTTTTTGAGACTAGGTCTTGCTGTGTAGTTCAAATTGGCCTTGGACTCACTTATGTAGTTCAGACTATCTTTGAACTCATGGTAATCCTCCTGCATCAGCATCCCAAGTGTTGGGATGGTAGATATGCACCACACCCTACTTTTATATCAGATTCTTATTATGCGTCTTCTCCATTATTCCTTGAGGTACTTCTAGGGCATATTTTATTAAGCTTTGCTGTATCCCAGCACTGTCTACATTTTCCACACTGAACATTTGTTGTATACTAAATTTAACATTATTAAAATGTCCACTTTTTATTTTCATTGTAATACTTAACATATTACCTGTATAGATGGTGGCATCCCTTTGATTCTTCTGTGTGAGCAGACATCATACTCATACTCACCCAGCTTTCTTCTACCCTTGCCCCTCCTTGCCCCATCCTCTTTCACTTCTTCCCTCCTCTTGTCCTCCACGCCATTCCCAGACTATTTTTCCCTAAAATGATGCTATTGTAAGATATTCACAATTTTTAGCATTTTTGGATCACTAATTATATCTGATCTACTGTTCTGGAAATAAAAACTTGTCAGGGATAATATTTATATTACTAATTTATAGATGCATAAACTAAATGTTATGTAAAGTGGTTAGTTCAAATTCCTACCACCGAAAATGAAAATATTCAGGGTTCAAAACAAATTTTCGTTCATCTAATTTTAAATCTTGGTGATTTTCTCTCCATTTATCAATATAACTGAGTAATATTACTGAGTAATATAAATGTAAAATTAACCAAAGTTAAAAAGCACATTAACCAAATTTTAAAAAGCAGCTAAAATTAATTTTATAATGTTATTTAACTGAAAATATATCCTAATTACTATTTAGCACATCTATTTTTGTAAAATGTTTACCATCCCTAAAAATACAATCTTCATAAAGGTTGACTCAAAAAAATATTAACTGTACAACACTACTGAATGCTGACTTAACGGTGTTTATTTAGTCATTATAAGAAATTTTGTCCTTTCTCTCCCCTTCTTTATATACCAGAGGAGGGGAAAATACAAACACAAATAAAAACAACATTGAGAGTTGATTCATGGCATCTTTAAATAAAGTGTTGGACAAATGTCAATATTCAGCTATTTTTTTTCTTCTGCATATTGCAGAAGAAATGAGGTTTACTATATCTCATTTCTTCTGCAATATGCAGAAGAAAAAAGTAGCTGAATATTGACAATTCTTCATATATGACATTCGGAATTGGGGACTGTTGATTTTGCTGTTGTTACATGCACCTAAACTGAGAGGCTAAATGAATGAAAAGGTGGAAGACAAACAGAGAGATCCAAAAACTGTAAAGGCACTAAGTAAGTGATTTATGAGTGAAAAAAAATTCTAGGCAGAAGACATTCCAAGTAAAGAGACATGACGTTGAAAAGAAATTGAAAGCAGAATGTTCCCAAGTTTACTATACCTCATAACAAACTTCTTCAAATCTTTGTGGCTTAAAAACTACTTATTTTATTTGCAAATCTTCAATATGGAAAGCATTTATGGTGGTAACTCATCTCTCTTTCATGAGGAATTATGATGGCTAACTCAGGCTAGAATACTTACCCAAAGATGACTCATACATATTTAGGGAGTATGTTCCATGGACCATTGTGTTATTCTCTCAACACCTGTGCTTTTCCATTTTTCATACATTTTGTGTTTCCATGCAGAATGATGGCTGCATGAACATTTCACAAAAATCAGCATAAGTTACTATGCTTTGAATGCTTGCTGGTGACCCAGTGTCACTTCTACTCCAGTCACAGTTCTATCCATATTTGAAGTAAGAAAACATTTCATTCTCTCATGGGATAAATGTGAAGTCTCTTGTGGGAACAGGAAATGGGATGGAAATACTATAACCAATTTTGGAAAATGCAATCTGTCACACAAGAAAGTTTAAGGAAATATGGAAGAAGAGAATTGATTTCAAAAAGTGCTTCTTAAACTTTCAGTAAGTGGCAGGTGCCCTTTAAGCATGAGTGATATTGAGTAAATAAAAGAGAAAAAAATTTCCTTCCTAGTGAGTTTTCTATTTTGGTGAAATGAAGAACAAGAATGATAGGAGACAAAGTTAGAAAAAGGGTCAGAAAATAATTAAGGATGATTTCCAGCTATAAGTTTTGCTGGAAAAAGTTGGCAATAAAAAATAAATCAGTGTTTTATTTTGAAAACAAAATTTAGTATTTAAGAGAGGACTCATTGAAAAGATAATAAATAAAAAACAGAAAATGTGGACGTAACATTGTCATATGGGAGATGACATCATAGAGGGGCAGTATCAATTACAAATGCTCTGAGGAAAAAATTCTGGAATGTTCTAAGAATTGTAAGTAGGCCACATAGGCAATAATAAGTAATGAATGATTTTGTGTGACAAAGAGAGCACACAATTTTGTAAGGCCATATAAAGCAAATATACTATTTTTTTTCTTTTTTTCCCCAGCCCCGCAAACTCATACTATTGAGGAGGCCATACTATACAAAGGGCCTTTATCTTTAGTTTGAATAAAATAGTGTGAACAGAAAATGACCAGAATCTAATTGATATAAATTTTAAAAGAGCACTAATTTTCTATAAGAAGCAAATGAAATTGACAGAGGGTGGTAGTAAGTAGACAAATCAGAAGGCTATTACAATATTTCAGATGATTTTGAAAATTAATCACTTAGACTAGTGGAGAGAATGGTTTTGTGAAGTAAGACACACTTCAGGTGGTTTTGAGGGAGAGATAGAGAGTGATCAGGAGTTACCCACGTGGGTTTTCTATTGATTTCTGTTATAGGCAGAACTAAACACAGTTTGATTTCAAATTTCTTAATGTCTAATACTTCTGAAAATATTAATGTAGCTATTGCTGTAGTAAACTATATATCCTTTCAGAACTGAAGCACACATTATCCCAAGCACCACTGAGTTTCTATTCAAGAACTAATCTCCCCTAAAAGGACTTGACAATCTAAGCATTTTTATCCAATTGCTGAACAACACAACAATAAAAAGTGCAAATCAATCACCTTGACATGGAATAGTTCTGACAGGTTATCTTGACTCCAGATGAATAACCTCTATTGTGTTTTTCCATAGATAACAAGGTTTCTGACATAACTACAAGATGACATTCAACCTCTTTCTGTCCAGTTCTGTTGTTCCCTCCTTAGAAGTGCTAATTCTGAAAGCATTCTTTAAAAAATTTCCTGCTTATCAACTCTATAGCACAATCTTTTTTTGATACTTTATTATGCAAACTTTGTCAGTTTTGCTGTGTTCACATTTGTGTGGTGGAAGTTAATGTAAACTCTCTTTAGTTTTATTCTCTCAGTAAACTGGAAAATAATATTATTATAAGAACATTTGGAAAGTAGAGGATAAAGAAAAGAGTTGGAAACAGTCATTATGAATTATAGGAGAATAAGTGGACAAAGTATATACTATTTTGTTAACTAGGCAGCAAAACTTTAAAGTGTATTGTTCTTTTTATATTTAATTTTATGGATACTGATGTGTTATAGGTGCAGTTAGAATTAAACAGAATTGTGCTTTTGCTAACTAAGTATGAGGAAATGAGACAAAACAAGATGAAACATGTCAAAAATGATAAAGATATGCTACTTACAATAGATAAATAAAGGCAAATGATTATAATAGGGACATACACAGACAAGAACAAGACCTGACAATCACAAAACATAGTTCATCACGGGATCCTGAGTTAATCTTTAAGTCTAATGTTTTCAAATGGAAACATCATACATGGTAGCTATGGAGATATTGAAATCACACTTACGGAGTAATTACCATTCCTGCAGCTACTAAGACTAGGTTATAACTGAGGAAATAAATGGTAGAAGTAGCAGAGAATGTAACCTTCTGAATAAACACTTCTGAATTACCTTGTCAAAATTTATGATAAAAAATTTTATAGATTCTACAGATATTTTTCTGAAATCAGAAACAACATATCTAAAGCCTGGATTCTGCCTTTATATGAGCATAATATGACTTCATTTATCAAAATGTTCTTTATATTTTACTACCATAGATTCTGAAATTGTTATTTCATGATACACATACACACCTTTCATGTATATGTATAAAAGGTCCTGTTTATAAATGTCTATTATTTGCTCAGATAATTTTAAAGTTATAGATTATAAAGCAGATATTAATACAACATAAACATAAATAGGTTCCTTCATTCCTTAAAGAAAATCATCCTTTTAAAATTAATATCTTAATTTTAGTAAAGAAACCTAAATGGAAAATAAATACATTGTTATTTTTAAATTATTTTTTAGTCAATCTACAATTTTGGACAAATCACAGTTTTCATGTGTTTCAGTTTCCTCACCTTCAAGTGGAGATAATGCTAAATATTGCTTAGTGTGGGTTAACTTGAAGATTGCATGAGAAGCTATCAAAACCTGATAACTTAGATTGATGTCTGGTAAAATTAGTGCTACCCAGGGTCTCGCTACTTTTATTTTTACTGGTAAAAACACTGACACCTTCTCATGCTTTCATTAACAATAAATGTGTAGCTCATAAACAATAATCTGGCAATTCAAAAAATGAAACTGGACTTTGAAATTTATTCTCTGAGATAACGTTTTAAAATTACAATACAAACTCACTGTATCTATGATTTCTCCACAGATGTAAACTGTGAGCCATTAAGTTAAGTTGCTCAGTTTGTTATCAAAAAAATTTCCTTTGATTTTGTGTTGATGACGGTTGAAAACATATTACTTTTTTTGGATATGCAAATTATAGGCAAAAAGTACCATCTTTCTACTGTGAACAAACTGTCTACAAATTTTGGGAATTTTGTAGCCCTTAGCCTTCTGCATAGAAGTTTTACTAGTAAACCACTTTTCATTAATACTTTTATCTTTAGGACTTTTTAGATAGTTTGTTTATTCTTACTTTCTAATAATGTTTGTCTTTGTAACATTATCCTACAATGAGAGAAAACCCTAATTTAGGAAAAAAGAATATTTTAAAGATGGATATTTAAGAACAATTTTAGGAAAATATGATAGTTTTATGAATTGACATATGTTCTCATAAAATGGAGTCAAAACTTCTTTCAAGATTGTGAGTGTTCTATTCCTTCTTTTCTGCATTCCAGACACTTAGCTTTGTGCTACACACAGTTACCTTGTAAGACTCCAAAAAATGCCTAAGGCCATACTCCGATGTGCGTCACAACATAGTTTCTTGTTATATTGATCATATATCTGCTGCCATCGATCATAGATTCTGCTTCAGTAATTAAGGTTTAAAATATCTTGGATGATCTGAAATATTATATTTGAGAATAAATCTCTTACTTTCCCACCTGTTTACATTTTTTGTTCTGTGCTTAGAACTGCTTCACAAGAAGATTGTTGTACATTTGTTCATGTAATGTTTTGAAATCCAAAAATTAATCTCTACTGTGGCACACTCATTCTGAAAAATTCACTGTTTCTCTTTTACAAGATTAAATATTTATTCACTTTGGGTGTTATGTAATTCTGTACTCTTTTTTGTTTTCACACGTACCACACAGTCTTATTAATGACAATATCATAATGTTTGACCTTTTGTTAGGATGTTAATCTCACTTCCTGAGTTATTCTAGAACTCTTAAATCATCACACACCTGAATGTTATTGCCTGACTGATTCATCTATGAAGTGAGATACTACACTGAAGAAAACTAACCATGACAATATTAATATTTGACAAGGCCATGTACACCAGTAGTTGTCAAGAGAGATGGAATTAATTCTTAGGATTATTTCATATGTGATACAAATTTGGTTATCAGAATCATTTGAGATGTTACTAATAGAGGAATGAACAGATTTACTAGCTCTTGTTTAAGATTTAAGGAAAAATATTTCCTTACTACAATTATGCTCAGTGTTTGAGCTTCTAAAATAGTACAACTCAACTAGTGTGCTGTTCACTCTGGTTCACAGAGATTCCAAAAGTGATTCCTGGTTTCTATTCAAGTATATTGATATGGCTGCATCTATGTTATAGTTTTATAATATAGCTGGACTGAGGATTTTCACATACAACACATTGAAAGTTGCTTCCATTATTATAGTCATAATTATATGTATATATTCATTAATTATTTTCATTAGCACATGTTTGCCTTATGTAACACATTTATTCTCTGTACTTTCTCTTCTCTTCCCCTTCTTCCTTTTCCCTCCATCTCTGAGTACTTTTCCTATTTGCAAAAGATCTATCTTCCTTTTTTAATGTTACATGTTTTTATTTTACTCTTTAAATTAGTTATACTTCAATTTCTCATATATGTAAAACCATTATTTTCATGAGTTTACATAAGTTTTTGAAAATAATATAAGAAAGTGCACATGCACGACTTGAGACCATACTCATAAGTGAAATAAACCAAACTCACATGTGTAAATACCGTATAGTCTCCCTAGTATGAGAGTTGGTAAGAGTATATAAGATTTTATGGTAAGCATGAGTCCCCATCTCATAACTTTGAAGCCTTTCAGTGTTTTCACTCATCAGTTGGAATGGTTTTATCCTGTTTTGTTTGACTTTATTATACATGATGTTATGAACAGCTATTTTGAAGGAAACAAAACATTATGACAGCTATTGCTGATTTAATACCATCCTTCTTAGAAGTCCTACCAAGCATCTATTCTTCTATTTCCATTGGTTCTATCTATCACAGTGTGTCTTATTGGGATTTGAATATTTGTGAAAGTGTAAACAAAATTTTTTATTGTAAATGAGATATTAATAGTACCCATTGATCATTCTCTGTTATTCGGTTCAGAATGCCCTGTAATTCTTTCACTCTTTGAATGGTTTTATACTTTTTTGTTATGTTTGATATTATTGTATTTGAAACTATGCTCAACAATAGCAGAGAAAGAAATATTGTGATAGCTATTGTTAATGTCTTGTTGTCTTAATGTTAAGCATTGTGTTGCCTATGTTGTCCGGTTCCAATCTGCTCTGTACTGACCTCTTTTGTCTTATTCTCTTTAAAATAAAATAGAAACAAAAAAGAAATTACTCTAACTGTATGTATGTTTAAGTGTGTAAGATGACCATATTACTCTTTTTGTTAGATCATTGAGCAGAACTGTTAAGAGTCTCACTGTTTGAATGTCTACTTTGTATGCTTTAATTTTGTAACTTGGATAACTATTTCTAAGATGACAGCATGTAATTTATCAAGTAGTGATTTATTTGTGTTTTTTTCTTTTCTTTTTTTCCTTTGGAATTCCGTATTGTTACTACCCTATTTTCTATTTTGTTTTGTTGGGGTTTTTTCTCTTTAAATAAAAATTAAAAAAAGAAAAAAACAGTAAGTGCCCATGCAAGAGGAGAGGTAGCTCTGTTACAAAAACAATCACAGAATTTTTCAATAAAGGTAAAATTAATCTTATACGTATTATGAGAAGCTCCGTAGTCACTCATGCACTAAAGCAAGAGGTAAGAGTGAGTATGATTCCTTAGCTGTGTGTTAGAATCACTCTCTAAAATATTTTTGTTTCACTGACCTTCAAACTTCATTTTGAATCTAAGATAACACATATCAGATCATTGAAAGCTCTTGAGACCATTCCAATTCTGCAAAGAAATCCATGCCAAATGAACATAAAAAGAAGCCTTGACTCAGGTCCACCTTAGAGAAAAGTTTAATGATAATAATATGTTATAGTCCAGAAATTGCCCTCTTCACACATGATAGCCTTCCTGCACTCATCTACATTCTGGTTTTCTGACTTCATACTTAGACAGAAAGACAACTGCTCCCCACATTTGCATAACCCGTATATTGTGCAGATAACATGAATATCACCTCTGTATAAATTGTTTCATGTAGCTCAGGGTTCAGTATTTTTTTTTTTGAGAAGGGACCATAATTCCTCTGTCACAGCTATTCAGGTCAGCAGAGGTAGTAGGAAAGCAAAACTGACAAAACTGAGTCATTTGGCTGTGTTCCAGTAATTTTTTACTTACAAGAGCAAGCACTGAGAAGAATTTAAATAAGAGTGCATTAGTTTATTGACCCTTGTACCCCACCTGCTCAGGTAGGAATGTACACACACACTTGAATTAGAGTTTAGTTTCAGTGACATGTACAAATTTTAAGACAGAGCTTGGATGACAATAAGAGTGAACATCCTTTTGTACGCACAGTACAAGCCAAAACACAACACATTTCTGTGGACATATTG
Source organism: Dolichotis patagonum (assembly GCA_004027295.1). NCBI lineage: Eukaryota > Metazoa > Chordata > Mammalia > Rodentia > Caviidae > Dolichotis > Dolichotis patagonum. Next base: position 93,718 of record PVJX010002951.1, read on the forward strand.
ATATATCAGATTGGCTGCTTTTACATTTCACATTTCTTGACTATTTATAGCTGTGTTGTAAATTTTTATTTTCTCCTTCACTGCTTAACACATAAAGTCATTAATTCTATCTAGCTGAAAATCAGTTCCTGGATAATATTCATGCTTATAGTTTTTTGAGTTCCATTGAAAAATTCATACAAATAAAAAATCTAACTACCTTCTGGCATCCAGTTCCACACTTAAGGAGTTTGGAAATCTCCAACCTGACTTAAAAACATATAAAGTTGAGTGGACTAAAGAAAGAAACAACTGGTCTTGAACCTGTAAGGAAAAGGATGATGCAGGACAAATAGCTGACCACACAAATCAGAGAGACACAGTATTTGATGCTGAGAATCACAGTTTACTTGTTCCAAAATTCAGGAGCATAAAATGGTACTGGAACCTGGGCTAAAACTGGAATGCCTGGATTCTCAGAGAAACCACGTCTTATCTTATAGTAGCACAAGGAGATTCCTCTCCATACATTACAGCCACATAATTCCCTTATGGTCCAAAGAGGGCACCCACAATACTCTGATGTTTACTCTCATGAATTTGGTCACATTTCGACAGTAAGCACTGCAGAAAGATACCCTCATCCTGTGGAAAGCAGAAGGGGAAAGGAATATACATATATGTGTCTAAACTCTGTGTTCTTGGTAATTATCCAAATCTCATAATCTCAAGCCTTCAATTTGTAGGAATGGATATACTCCATTACAGACATTTCAAGGCTTCAATGTGAGAGAATTCAAATACCCAGGAGTGAAAATCTGAGAAATACTTTTGAAGCTAATAGTCCAGAGGCTTAAGACCACTTCATGACTGAGACTTAATTAAGATTGTAGCATATGTCCCTTCATTATCACTGTTTTAATAAATGCCTGTTTATCACAATTTATTTTACTCTGAGCACTACCTATCAGGCACACATTACAAAGCTTATTGAAGGGCAAGGCCTCCATAAGAGACAGAAAATGATCAGAATTAGGGTTCTGATTTTGACATATGTTAGAATGTGCCATTATTTGATTTTTTATTTTTTATTTAAAGAAAAAAGAAAGAAATGCAAGAGAAAACACAAAAAAGGTAGAAGTAATACAGAATTTCAAAGAAAAATATTAACATTAAGAAATTACTAGTTGATAAGTTACATTTTGTCCTCTTAGAAATACTTCTCAAGTTAGAAAATCAAAGCTTAAAAAGTGAATACTCAAACATTGACAGTGAAAACCATTCTGTTCAATGATCTAATGGAAACTTGGTAATACGGTCATCTATCATACACACTTAAACATCCATATAGTTATATCCTTTAGAGTCCTTTCCTTCCCTTTAATTTTTACAATATCTATTATGATTTTGGATTTTGTTACTCTTTCAGTTTTTATTATTTTTTATACTAAATAGACAATGTGATATTTACAAATGTGAGACATATTTATTTCACTTGTGAGGATAGCCTCAAGTTGCTTCCATTTCAGTGTGAAGGCCTCAAGAGCATCCTTTTTATAGCTGAGTAATATTCCATTGTATAAAAATACCACATCTTTTTCATCCACTCTGCAGTTGATGGGCATTTTGGTTGTTTCCAAGATTTAGCTACTACAAATTGTGCCGCTATAAAAATGGGTGCACATACATCACTGTGGCATGATATTTTCAATTTTAGTGGGGAAAATACCCAGGAGGGAAATAGGTGGGTTTAATGGAAATTCTAATCCTAGTTTGTTGAGGAATCTCCGTACTGATTTCCATAGTGACTGCACCTATCTACACCCCAACAAAAGTGGAGAAGCATTCCTTTTTCCCCACAGTCTCGCCAACATTTATTATCAGTTGAATTCTTGATGGCAGCCATTCTTTCTGGAATGAGATGAAATCTCAGTGCTGTTTTAATTTGCATTTCTCAAATGACTAGTGAAAATGAACATTTCTTCATGTATTTATTTGCCATTTGTGTATCTTCATCCATGAAATATGTGTTCATCTCAGATGTCCATTTTGAAAAGAGTCTTTGAATTTGGGGGGCTTAATATTTTTCAGTTCTGGATATAAGTCCTTTGTCTGAGGAATTGTCCTCTAAAATTCTTTCCACTCTATGGGTTTTCTTTTCACTTTGTTGGTGATTTCTTTTAAAGTGCAAAAACTTTTTAATAATATGTGATCCTAATTGTTGATTCTTCGAAGTATTTCCCATACAGTTTGCAATTTGTTCATGAATTCTCTGCCTACATCTATGTCTCCAAGTTTTCTACCTATCTTGTCTTCCAATAGATTTAGTGTTTCTGTTTTAATATTTAGATCTTTTATCCATTTTGACTTTAATTCAGTGCATGGTGATAGGCATGAGTCTAGTTTCAGTCTTCTGCATGTGGGAAGCAAATTTTTCCAACACCATTTATTAAAGAGGCTATCCTTTTTCCAGTAGAAGGCTCCGTTCTTGTTAATAGGTTTATTATCAGAAGAAGTTTATGAGGATCATTTTAAGATTATATTATTTGTGTGCTAATAGAATGTTTTTTAAAAGTGGATTTTGTTTACTTGTAAATCTATATTGAAAACTTTAAGATAATCACTATAAAACATGAAAGAGAAAATTGATACATGAATAAATTAAAGAAAAAAAGAGATGCTATGTGTGTCATGAGAATATGACATGCTCAATTAAAATTAAAAAGCGAGAATAAAGGTGGAAGACAAAAATAGGAACAAGGAATAAGTTTCACAAGTAGAAACCTGAAACAAAAATGGCATTTATTTAACAGTATCAATACTTACTTTGAATGTCAGTAATATAAATGCTGTACTCTAAATATCAGTAATCTAAGATTGTTAGAGTAGGTCAACAAAGAAGAAGTGTTTCTATAAGAATGTTATGTTTAAAGAAACATACAAATTAAAATTAAATTGAGGTAAAGTCATCATATTAATATTAACATTATTGTCAAAGCAGGAGTAGCTACATCAATAAAGCAAAAAAATATGAGACCAAGTCTAATAAAATTTCAAAAAGCAAAACAAATCCACAATTGAAGACTTCAATACCTCTCATGGAAAATCCTGGTTATCTACTTGACTGATTGGAGAGGAACTAGGTGATTAGTAAAGCACACATCTGAGTTTGTCTGAGTGGATGATGAGGAGCGTAACATTTTTGACAATATCTGATCCCTGGTGCCTTCTCTTTGGGTTCTTTCCCTGGTCTTCGCTTCTCAGATGCCACGAGTTGGGCAGCTTTCCTTTGCCATGACCTTCTGCTATGATATTTCTTAGAGCTAACAAACCATTGACTGATACCTGTGCAACCATCAGCCAAAATAAATTTTTGCTCCTTTAAATTGCAGGCATCAAGTATTATGTCCTAGTACTAGAAAGCTGGCTAATGCAACACACTTGTATCAGACATGGACAGATTCAGTAGGGAGAAAATCAGTAAGAACATATTTAAATTCAATATCAACATCAAGCAATTAAATATAATTGACATCTATGGACTGATTCATGAAACGAGCTGAATTCAAATTCTCAAGTATACAAGGAACTTTCACGAAAATAAACTGAATTCTGTGCCATAACTCTCCTTAACATAGTTCAAAAAATAGAAGGTATATAATATTTCTTCTATACTACATAGAATTAACTAATAGTCAAAAATAAAAATATAACTGGAAATTTTATAATGTCTGGATCTCAAACATTATTATATTAAATAATGAGTTAAAGAAATTAAAAGAAATTTAAGATTTATTGAAGTAAGACAAAATAAATATATGCTAGCAAAATTTATAAAATACATGGGAAAAGCGACTTAGAAATAAATAAAAAACATTAAATACACATTTTAGAATGTAGAATCAGTCATCAAAACCGAGATCAATTCTAGAGTTCAAGAAAAAATTCTCAAAAACCTCAAAACTAAAACAACTATTAATAAATTGAATCCTATAATGAATAAAAATAATTATATACAATGACCAACAGGGATTATTCCCAAGGTTAAAAAGCAGAGTACAATTGATAAATTAATCAACATAATCAATCACAACTACAGCCTAGAGAAGAAAAATTGCAAGATCGTGTCAATAGATGCAGATAAGTACTGAAAAAATTCAGTACCTAGTCATCGCAAAAAGTAAGACAAGAAAGTATCTTAACCTTGGTTTAAAAATGAAGCCACAGTTAACATGATAATGCTTAAAAACTGAAAACCATTCCACTACCATTATGAAAAGGGTAAGAATGTGCCCTCCCTCCATTCTTTTGCAACATTTTACTAGAAATTCCAGCTAATAGAATATGATGAGAAAACCAAATAAAAATTTAGTTAAGTGGGAAAAAACAAATAAAATTCTCTTTGCTCATAAATGCCAAAATTATCTGTGCAGAAAATAAGAAAGAACTGACAAAATATACTCCCATAAATGGTAAGTATTTGTCACACGGCCACTAGGTACAAACCTAATATATAAAGTTTAATATAAATGGATGGAATTTGAAATTTAAAACATAGTACCACTTATAGTATCACAGTTTTTTTTTAAAAATAAAATGATAGGTATGATCTTAGGAAAAATATTTGTGAAAAACTAAACAACTCTGATGGGTGAAACAAAAGACAAACTACATACACTGAAAGTTATTCATGTTCATGATGAAAATACTCAATATTGTGAAGATATAAGCTCTTCCAAACTTGATCTACAGTTTTTATGCAGTCTTATTTATGAAAACTTAAATACCTTTACTAAGTGAAATTCATATAACTAAGTGAAAGCAGTCAATCTGAAGTACTGTATATATGCTGTATATATGCTATATAGGTACAACTGTATGCCATTCTTAAGAAGTCAAAACCTTAGAGACAGAAAAGACTCAGTGATTACCAGGAGTTAAGAATAATGAAAGGATAAATAGGCAGAACATGATATTTTAGGGTAAGGAAACTACTCCATATTATTCTATATTGATAGACAGATATTTTTCCAAACACAGAGTATATAGCCCTGAGGTTGAGCCCCAAATGTAAACTCTGGTTGTACGTGGGTTATACTGTGCCAATGTAAGTCCATCTGTTGTAATAAATGCAGCTCTCTGGTGGGAGACATTGATAATAAGAGATGCTATGCAGTTGTGAGAACAAAGAATATGGAGAAATTTCTACCTTCCTCTTTACTGTACTGTGAAACTAAAATTTTCCTTTAAAGAATATTTTCAAAATCTATGAACAATTCTCTGTTTACAGAGTAAGAGACTACAAATATCCTCCCAAAATCACATCATGCGTCACTACTATAAATAGTAGCAATAGATAGCATTTTAATCTCTGTTATATTTGTCTCTGTCTGTATGTTAGAACCTTGGTGAATAAACACTGGCTAAGAATCAAAAGATCAAAATTTGTTGCAATTTCACACTTTTAGAATTGTGCCTGTGATTCAGTAAACACATCTCTTTCACAGAAGTTGAACATTATGACCTTGTAATAGCAGTAATTCATAATTCATTATGACCTTGAAATAGCAGTAATTCTTGATTCTGACTTATCTCACTAGGTTGTAAAAAAAGATCTTTTCATGGAACAGCACATTAGAAAATGTTAGGAGTTTCTATAGACTAACATCCACTAAGGACTCTTTCTACACACCTCTTAATGTATTTTCTAGTTTTGAGATTATTTTAAGTAATCAGGCATCTAAATATCTGAGATATATAAATAGGCTGAAACGAGAAATGAAAGTATTTATTTTGTTAGCCATAATTTTATAGTTATTGAAATGCTATAACTGATATTTCTATTTTTTCCTAGACATTACATTCATTAAATTTCTGATATGTTTGAAAAATACACAATCTTGTAATTGCTACTGTAAATAAGAGAGGAAAAGAAAGTGCTCTAAAGGATATAATTGCATGTATGTTTAAGTGTGTAAGATGAATAATCATATTACTCTCTTTGTGTTATATCATGGAGCAGAACTATTGACAGTCTCATTGCTTGAATGTGTATTTTGCATGTTTTAACTTTGTAACTTGAACAACTATTTCCAAGATGACAGTATGTAAGTTATCAAGTGATGACTTCTCAATATTTTTTGTTCTTTTCTTTTTTTTTTCTTTTTTCCCCTTGGAACCTTGTATTGCTGCTACCCCTTTTTCTGTTTTGTTTTGTTTTTAAATAAAATGTAAAAAAAGGAAAAATACACAATCTTTACTAATTTGTTCTATAGTTTTTCTTAATATTTATCTCTTTACTGAGAAGAGTAAAATACCCTTTATTTTTAAACATTATTCCTTATGATGTAAGAAATCATTTCTATGATTAGTTACTGTGTTGCCCCAATTCTTTTACACGGACTTTTAAGTTATGAATTGTGATATTTACTGAATTATGAAGTGCTTACGTAGTTGTGCCTATCTTTCAATTTACTGACCCCAAATTGTAAGTTTTCACTATTTATCATACAAATTATGTTATCTACTGCATCATTCCATATCTCTTTTAATATCTAGGATTAAAACTATAAGCACTACAGAAACAAATCTTTCCTCTTGCTGTGATGAGTATTTATTCGTTATACAAAGATTGTAAAAAATATGTAAAATCTAGGCTGCACTAATAGTGATAAATGCTATAGAGAAAAAGTAAAGAAGAAAAATTGGGTAGAAAAACCTTTAGGCTGAATTGAAATGAGAAATTTCTTTATTAAGTTATCAGAAAATGGATCACACACTAAATTCTCATGGTGAACAATGAGCAGATATATGAGCATGTGTTGGAGTTTGTTTTGCAAAAATAGATAGCAGTTTTCTAATCCAGAAGTTTTGGAGTGGGAATAAGTGTAGCACGTTACAGGAAGAGCAAAAAGACAATGTGGCTAAGACAGAGTGAAGAAATGGTGTGTGGGAAGTAGGTTTACATGAAAGGGGGCAGGTAGCATGGAGAAAAGATCCCTTCAATTTAGATTCTCATAGATGATATTAGGGAAGGGTTTCTTTTGATTCTCTGTGATCTGCCAAGTGGTTTGCATAAATGAGTACAGATGTGATCTGATATCTATGTTCAAATTATATTGGCAACATATTAAATTTTATTTGCATCAATGGTACATCCATTAGTGTTGTGTGGTTAGTTTGGAAATTGTTTTAATCATAATTGAGTCCTGAACTTCAATTTGTATTTTAATTTACCATGTTCTGCCTTGATTTTCATATACAGATGCATATGTGCCTTTCAAGATTGTTTCCTGAGAGAATCTCACATATCTGTTTGTTCTTGTGAATCTTTGTTGATGGTATTCTATTTTTCAGATACATTCCCCAGAAAGGGACTTGAGTCTTTACTATAAAAGGACATAATTAAACTTGAATTAAATTGGTTCAGGAATAGTATAAAATTTCTAGTTTATCTCTACTGTATGCAACTGATTGTGAGATGCAAAGTAGGTTAAAGTAAAACTTGGCATTTTGTACTCTTTATATCACCAGAAAACTTCTCCCTCCAAACTGTCACCAAAAACTCAATGTATGTTGACACTGATATATGCATTTGTTCAGAATATTTTTAGTGATTACATGAAAGAGTGAATGAACACTAGAAGAAGAGAACTAAGCTAATGTGATTTTCCTTGCTTTCTGTGCTACTTACATCCCTGTGACCTTCCGGATTTGCTCTTCAGCTCCCCTTGTTCTCTATCTTTGGATGGGAGTAACCTTGACAGATCAGATATTCATTTAAACGACAGAAATGGAGAGGGGACCACACAGCAGGAGCTTGAGGTTGGAACATTCACTGTCCAGTTATGTCTCTGAGAAGTGATCCCACAGTGATGCTGCTCTCCATAGTGGCTCATTCTTTCTTTTTAATGAGCCTGATCGGCAGGACTGTTTTTTACTTATGATGTCAGTAGAGTCGCTCACCTCCTCAATCGTTCTTTTGGACCTACAGGTGGCGACTGCTCCATGACTGCTCGCCCAGACTCCCACACACTCCCCCGTGGGTCCTCTACACTCTGCCCACACCTCGGTAATTAGTCTCTTTGTTTACAAATCCGCTTCAATTATCCTAATTTGCTTGTACCATCTGTGTTTTGTTATGACTGTGACAGCTACACCCTCAATTCCACTGCTGCTCTGCAAATACGAATTTTAAAAGAAAGAAGACAAGGAGCCATAGGGGTATGCATGATAATATTTTGCTTCTCTTTATTGTATTTATTTTCTACTCTGATTGCGACTTCCGTTTTAGAGAACTCAAGTACTTACGGGTTACTAAAGCTCCAAGCA